>CAUYPK010069728.1:0-43608 GCA_963574355.1 Loris lydekkerianus | reverse complement strand
TGTCTATAGGCTGTGCACCTGTCTTCTTCAGAGAAGTTTCTCTTCAAGTCCCTTGCCCACCCTGAGATGGGATCACTTGTTTTTTTCTTGTTAATATGTTTGAGTTCTCTGTGGATTCTGGTTATCAAACCTTTGTCAGAGACATACCTGCAAATATCTTCTCCCATTCTGAGAGCTGTTCTGCTTGCTTTACTTACTGTGGTCTTGGCTGTGCAGAAGCTTTTTACTGGGACCTGATTAGGTCCCAGTAATGTATTTTTGGTGTTGCTTCAATTGCCAGGGGGGGGTCCTCCTCATAAAATATTCACCCAGGCCAATTTCTTCAAGTGTTTTCCCTGCACTTTCTTAAACTTCTGTTGAAATTTTTAAACAAAAATTTCCACAAGGGAAAACTTCAACTCCATTAACCTGGCCTAACACAGCATCAGAAGTAAAGCACAATTTCCTGATCATACTCGTGTCAGTTTGCTAAAGCTGCCTTAGAAAGCACCACAAACTGTGGGCTTAGATCCATAGAGATGAATTGTTTCATGCCCAGGAGGCAGAAGTCCAAACTCAAAGGCGTCAACCAAGCTCCCTTCTGAAGGCTTCAGGGAAGAATCCTTCCTTACTTCTGCTGGAACTGGCATTTTTTTTTTCTCTGCTAGATATAGGATAAGATAAAGAGGTACAAACTTTAAGAAAGTACTTTTCCAGCAGTCCACTCTGAGCCTGTCTGGCCCTCCTCCACTCCCTCCAAGGGTATCTGTCTTCAGGGCTCTTCTTATAAGGATGTCATTCATATTGGCTTGAGGGCCACCCTCCTCCAGGATGACCTTGTCTTAACTAATTACATCTGCAAAGACCCCGTATGCAAACAAAGTCACATCCTCAGATTTTGGATAGACATAAATTTGGGGTGGAGATGGGAGGACATTAGTAAAAAGTTTATGAAGAACACACTCTGAAATTATTTAAAAACATTATTTATTTTTAAATGATTAATTATTCTTATAAAGTCTATACTGGCATGTATTACATTTTCAAAGATAAAATATTTTCAATTGACAATGGTTTCTAATACTTAAGTAAAAGAAATTTCTATTATTCCTTCATCAAATACTAATTTCCTTCATGAGTTTCCAACTGATAATGCCCAATCCCATGGGAGCGTGAGAGGGTGGCCGTGTAAAGAAGTTTATGAGTCCACACACACACTCCCTATTATCAAGACTGAGTAATGTCTCACTATATATTTTTAAATCTAAATGAATACTGTTATAGTTAATCAAATATAAATTTATTTAAAAGCATTACTAAACTGGTAACCGCTTTTTGTCATTAGGTACTTCCTCAATTAAAGATGCCAGAAAAATAAAAACTATTACTGTAGGCCTTTCCAAGAGAAGCAAAGTAAACAAATAAGATGTATCAATTTTAACCTAGCAAATTAACAAAGATCAAATAAATGATAAGAAGGGCTCAAAGGGATAGGGCACCAGTCCCATATACGCTGGAGGTGGTGGGTTCAAACCCAGCCTCAGCCAAAAACCACAACAACAACAACAAAACAAAAAAAAAAAAAAAAAGAAAGAAAGAAAGGATAAGAAACTGGCATTTAATGCTGGTTATGCTACAAAGAAACTGGCATTTCATTTGCTGCTGGATATAGGATAAGATAAAGTGGTACAAACTTTATGAAAAGCCAACCCTGGTAATGTGAAGTAAGACCCTTACAAGGACATACATTCAGGGAAGCCAGGATTCCACTTCCTTGAAACATATCCTAAGGCAAAAAAATGTGCCCAGGTAGTTCACTCCAGAACGTCCATCTCAAAGTTGTCTGCACCAGGATAAAAATACCAGAAACAGTATCGGGACGGGCTAACAATGTTCAGTCAATTAAAATGCACATTTTTAAGCATCGGAAATAGAAATAGGTCCGCACTATCTTCCTGGTGTCTCTAGGCCTTGCTGCCTCACCTCCTTCAGGCATTTAACCAAATGCCATCATCTCAGACCTTCTCTTGACCATCTATCTAAAAGTGTAACCAGGCCGTACACACACACAGACTTTGTTCCCGTTCCCTATTTCTCTCCTCAGTGCACATTACCATCCAGCACTGCCCATTTTACCTACCTGATACTGTCACTGGAAGGTAGGCTCCACCAGGCAGGTGCACTGGCTGAGTGTGTTCACCGGGGAGCCTGCAGCACCCACAAGATGCCTGGCATGCATACAGCTTTCAATAAACATCTGCTGCATGAATAACATGCTGATTGAAGAAGCAAGCAGGTTTTATCAGTATACACTACATAACCTCATTTCTGTACTTCTCTAAGAGAAAAGGTAAACACATGCATACAAAGAAAAGAGGTCTGGAAGGGAAGACAACAAAGTATGAACAGTTAATACAGCCAATTCACAGGATTACAAGATTTATTGGTGGTAGTATTGTTAAAAGGAGACTGGAGGATTGAAGGGACAAAACTTGTATTTCCTAATTGTTCTTCATATACTGAATATGAAATTATAGAGGAGTTAATTTCAAAACTGCACATTAACAAGAAGCTAGGAATCACAATTTGACAGCACAATCTTTTAGACTGGAGCAGGTTCTCAAAGACATTGTCAGCAACAGTACCCTCTAAAGAAGCTGAAAGCTGGGCCTCCAAAATCTAGAAGCACAGCCTGTAGCAAATTCAAAACTTCTTAGAAGTCTCTCACTCAATCCAAAAATTAAAGCAAATAATTGCATTGTACTGGATAATTTTTGTGTTATCATAAAAGTGTATTATATTACTCACCAGTTATTTGACATTTTTTTCCAAAGCCTGTGTGTTAATTTTGCACACCAGAAAGATGTCCTGTACATCCCCTGGCAGCTGCACCCACCCATTTGAGAATCACAGTGCCAAGGTGCTCAGACAGTTCATGAACACAGACCACTTCAACTCACCCACAGGTTCTTAAGGAAAAACTTAACCCATGCATCCAGAACCTATGAAATATCATGGTGAAAACATTCATGAATTAAATAAAGTCAACTGGTTTGCAAATGTGTATGCATAGAAAGAAAATAATCTTAGAGGGTTCCTCAAAAAATCATGCTACAGCTCTTCCACTTAAAGATGGTTCAAGTTACACATAAGCCCGTAAATCCTGTTTGGTACTAGTTTTTTAAGTACCAAAAGCTTTCCTAATCTGAATCCCTAATTCTGTAAAAAATGGATATGCTTCTATCTGTAATGAAAACATTTCACTGGGTTTATTTATTCAGTTCAATTCTACAAATACTCCTTAATCATGTATTCTGTACAGAGTAGTGTGTTAAGTGCTTTAAAACTTATTTTGTCCTCCTTTATTTAATTGGAACCTGAACACTATATTATTATAAATGTTTTCACACTTTAAAAACGTTAAAGCCATGGGAAGTGCCTGTGGCTCAGTGTGTAGGGTGCCAGCTCCATATACTAAGGGTGGTGGGTTCCAATCAGCCCCAGGCCAGCTAAAACAGCAATGAGAACTGCAACAAAAAACAGCCGGGTGTTGTGGCGGGCGCCTCTAGTCCCAGCTACTTGGGAGGCTGAGGCAAGAGAATCACTTAAACCCATGAGTTGGAGGTTGCTGTGAGCTGTGATGCCATGGCGCTCTACCCAGGGTGTTAAAGTGAGGCTCTGTCTCAAAAAAAAAAAAAGTTAAAGTCTATTTGTTGCAGTTTTGTTTTCTCACAATTAAAACAGATCTCATAGAGTCCCTCATTTCGCAGGTTAGAAGACTAAGACTCTAACTGGTCAACTAAAGGGACTTGTTCACGGTTCCAAGACAGAGGGAGAAAGCCTCCAAGACCCACATCGCCTGACTGTACTTTTTACTATGTGTTAATTGTATGGCTCATCAATACAACCTCAGGCCCTCCTGAAAGCACATCTCCATTTCTCCATAAAGTAAACCAACTACACATTGTTAAGGGCCAGTTAACAAATCATTAAGTTCCCCGTATGTCCTCGAGCCGATCTTCATGTCTACAAGGCTAAGTATAGACATGTACTAACATATTTAGTAAGACAAATTTAGTTTAAAAACTTTTTCATGTGACAGCTTCTTTTTGCCTAATAACTTTGAGTAAGTCCAATATTTTAACAATCTAATTTCTGTGCCTGATTTTTAATGCCTGGTAAATCCAGAAGATTACACAAGGTACAAATTAAGTCAAGTTGACAGGCTATCTGCTTAGAGTTTGTGATATTTACATACACTCACATGTTCATTGATTCCTTATTAATATCTAATTTCCCACAGCAAGATGTTAAAAATAACCACCTGCTTAGACCATGGTCAATCATTCTATCTTAGCAGCTGTCATTTCTTTACCAAAAGAATGTAGGAAGTTGGAGAATTAAGTATGCAAACTGATCTCAGAAAAAGTGGTGCATACCTCATTGCTGAACAGCACTATGGTCACCTTTGAAATACTCCCGTGGTCCAGCTAGTGACCATAGTGAATGACCAAATCACAGGTTGAAATTCAGGTTCCCATTTCAGGCATAATGATAGGCATCCTAATTATATTAATCCACCAGCAAGTTTTACCAAAGAATAAAATATTCATCATATAAAAACTATTCTGCTTCTCACTAACAGTGCTCTGTATTTTAGTAATAGCTGCAAACAGATTAAAAGTTCAAACTCCCTATTCAAATTTCTACTTTCTCTCTTACATAATAGAATTTTTGCTGGCATTATCATCATTTTATTTGACACAAGGCTTGTGTTATGTGTAGTATCACAGCTATTTCATCAAGACTACTATTATCATGGCACTAAGAAAAAGAGCATGCTTCTGACACCAGGGTAAGTGGAGCACTGCAGGCTTAGGGAGGACATGGAGCACAGCCCTAGAGATTCTACAAATACTCCTTAATCATGTATTCTGTACAGGGTAGTGTGTACCCTGTAGAGGTACACACAGCCCTAGAGAGTCAGAGGGGGAGAGGAGAATCAAAACTTACATGGCTGAACTAGTAAGTAATCAAATCCTTTCTTAATCCTTAAACATAGACATTTGGTTTATTAGAAGGCAAAATATGCATGCCTTTCCATAGCTGTAAACTAAGAAGGCTTATGAGCAAAAAGATAATTCTCAAGAATGCAAATTATTCTTAGCGTTACCCCTCCGCCTAGATAATTCTCAAGAATGCAAATTATTCTTAGCGTTACCCCTCCGCCTAATAAATTAACACAGCGATGATCACGGGGCTAGGAACTATGATAAAACGAGTGGCATTTGATAACTTTTTTACTTCTCTGAGTTTTAAACTTCTCTGAGTTCTATCTACCTGTGGAAAGCAGATGCAGCGTCCTATTCCCCGCTCCTTTTCCATCTCCTCAAAATTGCCTCTCTCACTGCTGGGGAGAACCACTCTTCAGTTTCAAGCAGAGAAATGGAAGAGAGTAAGCATTTGAGGCACCAAAACAAAAATACCTTGGGCTCCTGCATTTAGGCAGGAAGACCAGCAGAACTGGATTAGAAGCTGAGGACCAAGACGTGGTAGCCCAGAAGGCAACTTGGCCCTGACTTCGGGGGTGTGGAAGGTGCTGCCCAGGAGGAGTCCCAGACCACCCCGCCTGCCAGGGGTGTGTGCTTAGGGGTGGTGTGTCCACGCTTTGTGAGCGGGAGAGAAAAACTATTAAGATTTTGTTAACTAGATTCTATGTCCGTAAGTTGTAAGATCATAAAAGACACGAAAGGCGATTCCTGGGTACAGAGGAGCTAAGACACCTGTCAGCACCTGCCAGCACGTGCGGCGCATCCCCTGTCCCCCAACCCCCGCTGCAGGGGCTCCCCCACGTTCCCACAGCGCCCACAAATTGAACGCACGGAGGAGAAATTTACTTGGGAAACGATTTCGCTTGAATACCAACTTGTATTACACCACGCCTCTGTTTCCATGGTTAAAGTATTTCTGGTCGTTCTTCCAGATCCTTCCCACGTTATAAACAGCCTCGCCACTAGGCTGGACGAACCAAACACTCGGGAAAGAGCAGCGGGGCCGGGCGCGGCTTCACTCTCCAGGCGGACCCGACCCGCAGTCCCACAACCGTCACCTGAACCGGGAGGCCCCGGCGCGCCCCACAGCCGGGCCCGCGCTCCTTCGCCCCGCGCCGCCGCCGCGGAGAGGCCAGCCCAGAGGCTGGAGGCCAGGCAAATGCTGCTGCAGGATCCGACCGCGTCCGGTCGCCATGGAGACCTGGCAGGGACCGCTCCCGGGCTCCGCGGCCGAAACGTGCGCGCCACACCCCCCTCTAGCCACGCTCTCGCGCGTGCGCAGACGCGGAGCCAGCTGTGCGCCTGCGCTCCAGACTGTCCGGTGCCTTAAGAGCTACTCCTGAGGCATTCTAGAAATTTCCTGAGGGTCCCAGCTTCTTTCCCCAGGAAAGCCGAAGATGATAGCCTGGAGGTCTGTCTTTTGGAGTTTAAGACACACGCCCCTTTTGTGGAGGCGTCCTTCATCTCCACTTGCTAGTTTTTTATTGTCTGGTTTTCTTGGGAACTGAACCACAATAATTTGCTCATAAGGAATGGCAAAGTCATAGTTACACGTAAGAATTCCTCTCTAGAGGGGCCACAAAACCATGCAGCTTAAACTGCTATTTTGGTTTTTTTCAAGTTTTTGATTCACGTTGGATCTAAGGGACAAATTCCCCCGCGCGGAATGCCCCGCCTTCCTGCTGCCGCCATTAAGACTGGTGGCGCATGCGCAGGCAGCCCGCGCGGAGGAATTGGGAGGCCCGAGGGGGTCGCCTTGCATTGTGGGAGTTGTAGGCCCTTGTGATCTCTCCACTGCTGCAACTCAGTCAAAAGAAAAGTCGTCAAACTACTATTCCCAGAACTCCGCAGGGTTTCCCAGGGTACTTTGCCAAGACATGGCGGGGACCCTGCAAAAGTCAGTGTGGTCTGTACTCAGTGCATTTTAGTTCAAGTAGAAAAAGGAGTGAAAGGAAGGTAGACGTCAGCTTCTCTCAGTAGACTTTTTGTCTTAACATGCGCTGCTGGAGCTGACGTTTTTGTCTAACATGCCTTGTAATGTGAATGCATAGACTTGAGAACGTGTCCGGCTAGGAGTGTAGTGGATTGTGAAGCTTTGCCGGTTGTAGTTAATATTGTCCCGAAGCGGAGCAATTTTCTATGAACATGATTTGTACTTTTTTGCGAACTATACAGTATGCAGAGAAACTGCACAGGCCCTCAGGCAGGCGATTATTTTCGCCACACTTTGTGCTTAACAAGGTTTGCTTGAAGACTGAGTCCAGTTGGAGATGGGGGCTTCAAGAGCAGAAAACTGTGCCTCCTAGACGTATTCTTGGAGTCACCCAGAAAAACATCTGGACGCAGGGATCGAACCCCTGGAGAACAAAGGAGGATAGCAGCAAACAAGTGTCTGTGCACAGAAGTCAGAGAGCGGAAACTGCTGTCCCAACGTCACAGAAAGGTAAAAAGGAATACTTAAAACGCTGTGATAGTCTTTAGACAAATGTGGCAAGAGCTACCAATGCCCAATTACACCACGTTCATTGCTAAAAATGGAAAAACAATTTACATAAAAGTTGAAACTTTAAATAGTTTAGAATCAGGAAATATAGACCTACAATTTTCTCAAATTTGTATTCAGATTTGAAATTTGATATTGAATTTGATATAACTCGCATTATGCCTAGGAAATTCTTATAGCCTGGTGCATATAACAGAATTGGATAGAATAAATAGAAAAGTGGTTTTTCAGCCATAATCAATAGAGAAAACTTTATGTGGTTCAATTAATAAACACTTCTATTGAGTAATTGCTGTTATGCTCGGATACAGAGTTAGGTTATATAGACTACAGAATTAAAGATGTCCAAAACATCACTAGACCTCAGATGTTACCTACAGTAACAGAAAAAGAACATATAAAACAGGAAAGATGGAATGTAGTTTTATGAGGGAAAGTTAGAAATTGGGCCGTTTCTGAGGTTTCCATTTGACTTTTTCCACTATGATAGCTCTTAAGCCCATCTCCAAAGTAAAGGTTGTTATTGCCAATTACTGAGTATATGCTTTTCATTCACACACTTGGAAATCAGGAAAATGACTATCAGATAAGGTGTTCTTTTTTTTTTTTTTTTTTTTTTTTTTTGCAGTTTTGGGCTGGGGCTGGGTTTGAACCCGCTACCTCCAGCACATGGGGCCGGCACCCCAGATGTGAACCTTATAAGCTAGACTCTTTTACCTGGTCTCATATGCAGCCAATGAGGGGTTTGGGAACATGATGACTCTGAATCCTCTGGTATCATCATCAGCACAGATTCTTCCTCCACATTGATAGCTATACGTCCCTTTGATGAAGGACCAGGGTGACTATACACAGCTGCTCAAGCCTCTCAGAGGAACGTTTCCTTTCCCTTAGTAACTATGTTCCGGGACTGAAAAGTGGTTCAGGTCCAGAAACTGAGGCATCGATCAGGACTTTGCATTAAAGCAGCTGCCTTCAGCCTCCTATCATCATTAATTTTTCATGAATATGTTATTGAGCATTATCCGTGTCAGATGCACACAGTCTCGCCCGTAGTATCATCGAGTTCTAATAATCATCTCAGTGGTTCTGCAGGTCAGACGCCCCTGGCTGCTGCTCCAGCCTTGCCATTCATTATGACAGTTGTGCAGACTTTGGCTCCTGATGATTAAACACCATGAACTGATCTCTATTTCATGATTCTTTCATTGCTGTCAGAGAATTTTGCTCTTTAATGATATAACTATGACTTTGTTACAACTTTGGTAAAAGTATTTTTCAGGCCCTTCTATGGAACATTGGAACATCGGCAGTTGGTGGATTTTCAGGCTTTATGTTGTCAACTTGAAATAATTGAAATGATCAGAATCCAGTCATAAAGAGTTTATCCAGGCAAAAAGCTGGGGATAGCCATCCAGGAGACAGGCTCCAGAAAAATGGGTTCAGTGTCCCAAAGTTAAAAGTTAAGTTCTTGCTTATATGGGCAGAAAACAAAGAAGTTTAGTAGTTTATAACATCTATACAAGACTGGTTAATGAGTGAAAACAGTCTAATTACAGCTTGTTTTCATTTTCTCAAATATATTTAACATTCCATCTTAAGACAGTGTGATGGCATGAAATCTTCTTGTAAGAAAGGTAAGGGGGAGGTTAACCTACAGTAAAGATCAGCCCTGTCAAGGGGAGCCTTCTTCCTCTGGCCCTTTAGTCATTTACACTGTTTTACAAAACAATGTAAATAAGGGGAAACAAAGTTTCTGTAGTCAGAAAAACAAAGGTTACAGCTTCCTGTCACCTGACTCAGGCCCAAAAATCACATTCCTTTAAGACTCAAAGTAATTCAGAGTTCCAACAGCGTAGATTTTTAATTAACTTATTTTCACAATATCTTATACCCTCCAGCACACTTACCCCTCTGACCTTTGGAGCCTTTCCTCCACAGTTTGCCACTCCCTTAATGTGGACCATCACTGTCACCAAATTTCCAAGAGCAAACTCAGGTGTGAGTGCTTGCATGGTGGTTGAATTCTTAGCACAGGAAGTGCCCTTGTGCTGTAGCTGGTTTTGCATTGTGTTAATAGTCCACATATAATAACTAAGGATGAATACAAGTCACATTGAGCACCCCTTGTAATTGCAGAAGTCTAACTTGACTTGAGTATTACAAATATATAGAGTTGTTTTCCTTTCTTAAATGTGTATATACTTTTTTTGGCACCCTCTTTATTGAAATGTATGTTGTGACATTAATAGAGAATGGAATGAGATGTTGTCATGTAGACCTCAACTCCTGGATGTTGGTAAGAAGATTACATTTGTGGCAATAATTATTATTTGAGTCAATTCTGTGAATTACACAAATTTTAGCACATGCAGTTTGAATTATTATTTAATCAAATCTTCTAATGTAGGAACCTAGACTGAAATTTTAAAGGATTGTGCTAAAGACTACTTTTGTTTGTTTTTGGAGACAGTCTCAAGCTGCAGCCCTGGGTAGAGGGTAGAGTGTCGCAAAGGCCTAGCTCACAGCAACCTCCAACTCTTGGGCTCAAGTGATCCTGCTGCCTCAGTTTTGTTTTGTTTTGTTTTGTTTCTACTTTTAGTAGAGACAAGGTCTCACTTTTGCTCAGGGTGGTCTTGAACTCATGAGCTCAAGCAATCCACCCACCTCAGTCTCCCAGAGTGCTAGGATGACAGGCCTGAGCCACCGTGCCTGGCCTAAAGACTACTTTTAAACAAGTGTTGTTTTGTTTTGTTTTGTTTGCAGTTTTTGGCCAGGGCTGGGTTTGAACCCACCACCTCTGGCATATGGGGCCAGCGCCCTACTGCATTGAGCCACAAGTGCCGTCCACAAGTGTTTTATAAAAGAAACTAATGCAAAAGGAAAAGGGGGGTAAAAATAGTAAGAACAATCACGTCTGTTATATTTTGTTGTCAAAATTGTATAAGAGATTTATATTTTAAGAAGTCTGAGTTTCAAATGTGGTGAACAAATTAATCTATAACTATAATACCAGGAAATGATCCATTCTTTTTAGCATCAGTGAAAAAGCACAGGTGTCATTTCTGTGTAAAGGTGGCATAATCATAATGGTGTGACTCTTTGCATAATGTGAATACACATACATAGTTGTGCTCCCATGTACTCTGTCCCATAACAAATGTCTTAATTGAATTTCTTTAGCTTTCAGAACTTCTGTTTAATACACATATACATCTTTTATTAGTGTGACAAAAATAAGGCATTCACTACAGAAGTACTTCATTTTCTAAGTTTGATTCGTGAATCTTTCTAGTGAACCAAACTCTTGTTCTAAATTCAGTTCTATGTCTATATTATGCACCAGTCAGTGCCAGAACAGGGAGTGGCATTTGAGAACATTAGTATTAAGAGTTGGCCTCCATTTTGGCCGATTGGTCCCTTGTCCCTTTGGGTGACAAAGCCAGCACTGTTCTTCATCTGTGAACGGCAGATCTGTCTGGTGCTGCCCCGTCCGCAGTTGTTTTCACTGTGAGGATCACTTGCTAAAAAGATTTCCTCATCTATAATAGAAGTTAAGGCAGCACTAAAATTGTGGTGTTGATTAGATTACTGATAGGCTCCTGAGTCTTGCTCTGAGAGGGCTTTGTGCACAGAGACAGAACACACCAGGTAAGAGCTGGGGCGTGTAACTGACTGATATTTTCTCTTCACAGTGAAGGAAGCTGGAAGAGATTTTACCTATGTAATAGTGGTGCTTATTGGAATCAGCATTACAGGTTGCAAAAACCAGCAAGTATAAAACCCCTGTAAGTTTTTTACCTTCCCTTTTCATGTTGCTCTTGCTTTGCTTTATCTTCTTTTTCTGTGATTTCAGGTGGTTTGTTTTACACCGTTTTCAAAGAACTTTTTTCTTCCTTCAGTCCTAATAAGATATATGGGAAAGCCTTAGAAAAATGCAGAACACATCCCGAGGTGAGTTCTCAAGATCAAGAGAATCTGTGACAATAGGGAGAAAATGCTGGGGAGGAGGAAGTGGGCAGAGTTCAAGCACCTGAGTGATGGAACCTGTGAAATCTATGTGACAACCCGCCCTGGTTGGGTGAGATGATGTGATTAGGGCTTTGTTCTTGAAACACTTTGATTGAGAGCACCCAGAGGTCAGTGCAGGAGCGTTTTCATGTGAGCGTCATTTTATTGATTTTTCCCAGGTACTAAATGCTTATAATAAACTAAAATATCAAGCTCATGTGGTAAGTTTCTCATCTTTCAGAAAACCTGGTTGGTGGCCTTATAGTCATGGTGGTGATCATGAACACTTCATGAAAGTGTTATCACATGCCAAATTCTAAGAACCTCGGCACTTCACCTTCACTAAGCCTCCCAAAAGCCATCTGTGTCAGGTACTAGATCATCTCCAGTTGCAGAAGGGGAAACTGATATTTAAAGAGAGTAAGGAACTTCACCACCACCACTGAGTTGGTAAGTGGAAGAGCTGGAACCTGAATCCAAGTTTGTCTGATTCCAGATCTTACACTCTTAAGCACAGATTGCTTCAAACTGTCCCTGGGAGAAGCATCTGGTTCTTTGGAGGACCCTGTGCTCTCCAGTCACAATCAGCCAGTGTGGCCTGCAAAGTGCCACGTTTTCAGCTTTGAAAATATTACTCATTAAAATACAAATTCTTGCACACTGAAAGATAACGACAGCATCATAAATATTAGGGCTATTCTTCTTGTAGACCAAAAAAGTAATGTCAAAGAAATAAGGAACACACAGTCCCTGGCAAGGGAAGGGTGTCAACCTGCAGATCACTGCCGATGTAATTCCCTGCACTGCTGTCCAGAAACACTCACTGGCTCTGAATGCACCATCAGTTTCTCTAATCAAGTGGAAACTTCAGAAGCTTAACAGTCTCTGGCATCTTTACCTTTAAATCCACTGATTTCTCTTAATTGGATTCTGGGCAGTCTAGTAACCATTGAGGAGGACACAGGGAGGGAATCATGTCCCTGAGTGAGCTGAAAATCATCAGAGAAATATGAAAGGCTCCCAGTGTAGCTACTGAAGATCCAAATTACAGCTTACAAAAAAACTCTGTAAGACTAGACACAAGATCTTAGGATGTGTCTCTGGAAAGAGATGAAAAGTTACTGTGTTATTAATAAATTTAGCTTTTCATAGGTATTCAGCATTTTGAACAAAATAGAATTCCATAGAATAAACAAGAGAGAAATGTTTAAAGTCATAACTTAAATTGCTGCCTAAAAGAGCTTCACAGATAATCAAACTTTAACAATTTTGTCAACATTTTTTAAAGGCTTTCTCTTTGCCAACTTTAGCGCCTGCTTGAAAAATATTAATAGAAAATCCTAATGCCCTGTTAGATATATTTAATTTGTTAAATTATATTTGGACATTTGTTTCATTTGTTTCAGCTTACAGTTCTAAAGTACCTGTCACCTTACATGTTATTCCTTTTTATTTATCTCTAAAAATGTGATTCTGAATATACAAAAAAGAAAAATTTTGTGACTCAAATTTTTTTAATTTGATGTTAGATCTGTACTTTTTAAAGAGTTCCAGTTTTCTGTATTAAATGAAATAAAAACTACATTTCTATTACATGTGAATTTTTCCATAACAAATTAATACCTCCTGCCCTGATTTATTTTAAATGTCATTATTGCCTGTTTTTTCCTATTTTCATGACTTAAACAGTCATTCTGATCTCACAGCTTTTAGTATTAATTCCCATTAGTTAAATTTTATTAAAAAGGCTCATACATTTTATCTTTAAACCATAAGGTATCATAGAGAAATATTGGAGCACAGCGTTTATTGGGGTTTTTTGTAAGGAAGTGGGAACAGCGACACTTCTACTTAACATTGTTCTGAAACTGCAAGTTTACACCACAAAGTTACATGTTTTAATCTATGTGAATGAAATATTTGTTTAAATGATTTATGGATATGTTTACATGATCTTGTTCTTTAGTTTTCTCATTATTGGAATCTTCCTTTTTGGTAAGGGTGTTAGGCTTACTGGGGTTTGTGTGTGTGTGTGTGTATGTGTGTGTGCCCTAAAATAAAAATTCTATTGTCAGAAAATATTTCCTTAGGAAACTTAGAAAAATAACAGGAAGTAAAGCCCTGTCTTTGTTGTGCAGGTGATTGGCGTCTTTGGTGAGCCTGTTAAAGGCTACGGGGAGACGACCAGCCGAGGCCGGAGACAGCACGTCAGGTACTGCAGGCACCTTGATCTCAGACAGGGCAGGCAGTTCTCAGATGAAAAGGACTTAGACTTGTGTCATTCATTTCTTGACAGTTTCATTGAATATGTAAAAGATGGGCTCAAACACACACGTGTGAAATTCTACATCGAGGGCTCTGAGCCAGGGAAGCAGGGGACAGTGCACGTGGAAGTGAAGGAGGTAGGACCTTAGGGTGTGGGGAGCCGGGGGAGCTGCTGGGTCTGGGCACGGTGTCACTTATATGCTGACAAGGAAAGTAACCACTGGAAATATTGCATTTTTTCAGAACCCAGAAAGTGGCGAATGTGATTTTCGATATATATTTGTAGAGGTTGAGTCCTACCCTAGAAGAACTATTGTCATTGAAGATAATCGATTCCAAGAAAATTAAAAAGAGATCATGCTGTTTCCAGATGGATGTGGACTGGAGCCAACTCACTGCTCTGCTCTTCACAGCTCTTCCAGAAACTATTCAAAAGAATAAGATGGAAAGAGTGCATAGCTTATAAAAGTGAACATAATAGAGTATTTGTAGAATTTAGACAACCTAGAGATTTTCTTGTGAAAAAATGTGAAATCAAGCATATTTTACTCATTGAATTGTTAATCGTGACATTTATGCTCTGTTTAGCATCTTTCATGATGAGAAATTTTTGTTACTGGAAATTTTACATCATGTAAATAAAATAGATCTTAGTGTTTGATGCTTTTTATATTATATGCGAAACCTGCAATGTAAAATTAAAACTAAGAAAAAAGTGTCAGAAGCAGCTTTCTTCCACATACTTTGGAATGACTTGAGGTGAACACGTGAACATATTTGGGAACCGTAGTAAACCGAGTGGTATATGTGTCCTTCCATCATCACGCAGAGGTGTGATTTTTAGGCGTCTATCCATAGTGGACACAGTGTATGCTAGGCAGGTAGCCTGTGCTGTCCCCCACCTTTTCCAGCAGATGTGTGAGCCTGTGCCGGAGCCTCAGCCTCATTCCCTGCTGTGTGGGGTGTCAGGATGGCAATGAAGTGAGAGGACGGGTGTCTGTGCCCTGGAAGACACCCTGGAGCTGCCCTATCCTCCTAGGAGTTTGCGCTGGTACCTCACACTGCCAAAAGAACCTCAGTTGGGGAATAAGCAAGGCATTTGAATGTGTGGGCCCCTAGAAAGTCGTCTTTCCTTCTCCCTCAGAACTGTCCCTAGAGGAATTCCTTACGTGTTCTTGAAATTTTGTAACATCATGCTAAAAAGCCCCCCAAGCAGTCTGCCCTGTTTAGTTAATCTCCCTGCTTATTTAGTTAATGTTTTGGGTTAACAGCTTGTTCTGCTTTAATTTCAGTTACAAAAACGTGAACCATTTAGGAAACGTAGAAAATACCACTATAAATACCGACTTCTCCCTACAGTAACACACTTCAGGTGACTGAGGGACTTTTAACTTGGCCTTTGTCTCCTAAACATTGTTTCCTTTCCAGCAGAATGTTGAGTTTCAGTGTCATTGTCCTTTACTGAGATGTCCCCCTCTCAGAACTGAGAGGTTCCTGCTACCCTAAACATGGAAGAGCAGCGCCCCCTCCCAGGGCCTGCTGGGACTGCAGATCCACGAGAAAACCTGGCATCTGGACTCAGGCAGGGAGTAGCCGCTCTCTCTGACCCTGTTGCTTGATTTAAGACCATTTGCTTTTTCTATATTCATTTTTATGTACCTTCTATTTTATGATATACCCATGTCCCTTTAAGATCTGAGCTTATCAGTAAGTTACTTTTAAAATCAGAAATAAAACTAAGTTACTTTGCTGGAACAGTGGCTCATGCTTGTAATCCTAGCACTCTGGGAGGCCTAGGCAGTGTTTGCATTTCCAGTCCAGGCTATACTTCCTGTTACATGTCGTTCATTTCATTTAGCAACTCTGTACTCCTGTCAGACAGTAGGCCCATGCCACTGAAGTGCTCAGGGTGGAAGGAGGAATGTGGGAGCTGTGTGTCCTGTCACAAGGCTAAGATTTGTATCCTGTAGGCACTGTCGAGCAGCACGACTTGGAAGGTGAACTGAGCTACCATGTGTGTATTTTAGAACTGGCAGCTATGTGAAGCATGGCTTAAGTTAGAGCTGGTGGAGGTCAGAAGTCCAGATGAGAGGTGATGAAGCCGGGGAAGAGGCAGAATGTGTGGGAAGTACGTGTGTTGTCAGGGGGAATGTGTAACCAGTGGGCGTAGGAAGTAATACAGGCTTTTAGAATAATTCAGGCCTCTGATGAGTGATTTTCAACTGGTATGCCTTAAGAAGATCTTAGGTGTGCAAGGGGGAATATTTTCAAAGATCATTATTTTCAAAAGAAGTTCAAAGCACAGTATATTCTTTTTACTCTTTTTTTTTTTTTCTGATCAACAACTGAAGTGTGCCACGGAAGTTTAGCTATGGGTTCAAGCATGCCATGAGATTAAAAAGGCTGAAAATCATTGGATCAGAGTGACAGTATTAAAATTCGGAAGGGACTGGGTTATGACCACAAGAACATTGAAGTTCTGCACTGAACTCAAGGTGCCTCTGAGTCAAGTGAAGTTCTAAGGTTCAGGGGCTGCCTGGACTAGAGGAGGAGCCCTCCCAGGAGAGGTAGGAGTCCCCCACGGAGCCCCAGGGCTAATGGGATTGCCTGAGAGAATGGAGTCAGGATGAGATGGCAGAGAAGACTCATATTCTGATCAAATAGTTACTAGAACCACAGTAAATGCTTTGATTTGATCCTAGAGATTTTGCTCACGTCTAGAAAACTTTTCTTGGACTACAGTAAAAGTGGTGTAACCATTTAAATGAAAAGTTATGCCGTTAACAGCTCAAAATGACCACTTGTATTCATCAGAGGCATCGGATATTCCATGATTTTCTGTTAATCCCCGGTGGTATCTCGACCCCTCCTTGCTCTTCACTGGGTGAAACATGCTGCTGCCCACAGTCCCTCACTCATGTGCTGCTGGTCGGAAAGGTGCTCCCCACCCTGGCAAACTCGCCAAACACTCTGCCTCCCAATCCCAGAGTTCTCACCCCACGCAGGACAAAAGCAGTCTGCCCTGTTTAGTTTATCTCCCTACTTATTTAGTTAATGTTTTGGTTTAACAGCTTGTTCTGCTTTAATTTCAGTTACAAAAATGTGAACCATTTAGGAAATGTAGAAAATACCACTATAAATACTGACTTCTCCCTATAGAAACACACTTCAGGTGACTGAGTGACTTTTAACTTGGCCTTTGTCTCCTAAACATTGTTTCCTTTCCAGCAGAATGTTGAGTTTTGGTGTCATTGACCTTCACTGAGATGTCAGCATTAACAGACTGAGACCCTGTCTCAAAAAAAACAAACAAAAAAAAAAAAAACAGTTCATAGAAATGCAAATATATCAAGATGCATAACAAGCTTTACTTGATGTGTTTATTATTTTCAGATCTGAGGAATTTATAAAAACTTTTAGAAAAGCACCCCCAAATTAAAGCTTGGCTTAAAAGAGTAAACCATTAACTCGAGTCCTGAGGTCATTCTCCAGCGTGGTATCAACAGCTCCTTTCCTGCTCACAGTTACTGCTGTTTGACAGGTGGGGACTCTAGAGTGGGAGGTGGGGGACAGACAGAGAATGTGGAGGAGTTAGGAATGATGTGACCTTCTAGTCCAAACAGGAGTCATGTCTATGAGTACTCATGGTCACAGTTATTGTTCCTGCCACAAAGAAGGTGGAAATGGGAATGTTCATTTTTTTAAGCAGGACTGTCAGCACTGTTTTAAAAGAAGTAACTGCTGTTACCGAATAAATGCTAAGTGAAGCGCATGGCTTTCTGCGCATGGGGGAAACTCTACAGGAATCTGTATTGATTTCTAGATGAACCAAACAGGACCCCTTGTCTTTGGCACAAGTGACAAAAATCAACTTGCTTGTTCTGGAAGCCACTGGCTGCTATGTGTTATAGGCCAGAAAGTGCTGCCAATTTTATTTAAGAACAGTTCAGATGAAAGTCATGAACTTTCAGATTCGGATGATTAAGCTAAACTCAGTCATTGATATCAATTTTTATTTAGCCTACAGATATATGAAATGGAATAACAATAATAACAATGTCATTCCAAGTAGCTTCAGTTACTGTAATTGGATATTAATAGGCTCATTTTTCATAACAAAGAACTAGAAATGTTCATTTTGTCTTTACTGAATGTTTTACCTCATTATTTATTTCTACTTTATCTAATCCAGAACCCCCCGACACATTTGCTGAGACCCATGCAGAAGTTTGTCATTGAGACCTAGCAGCCCTGTAGTGCTGTCCTTGTGCTCAGACCGGGGAGCAGGTCTGGTGGAGGAAACAAGTTCACCACCTGGCTTGATTGCATGCAGTGTTGACATGTTCTTCACTTGGCTCCTGTGGTGCAACCCTGGGGACATTTTTCAAGTGAGTAACTTGCATTCCTCCTAGTCAAAGGGCCCCTGCCAACTTCTACAGCCTACTAGGGAATGGGGGTTTTAGTGTGTAGAAAGCATTGAACAGTAGTTAAAATGAGACAGAGCACTTCAAAATCCGAGTGCCTTCTCACAGACACTCACGTCCCAAGGAGAAAGCAGAGTGTAGCCTCTGACTAAGCCGTTTAAACCCACCCAACCTGAGTTCGCCAAGTCCTGCCATCCTGAATCACTGGTGCTAACTCCCCTTTTCCTCCCACCTCTACCTCTCTCTCCTTTAGAGACTGAAAAAAACTGATGCCTACTTGCAGACCATTTAACAAAAGTTTACATCCCTTCTTCTTTATTTAAAGTCAGGCAAGATAAATAATTTAGGTCTCACAGGATCAGGAGCAGTAGGGCTGGGTCTCAACAATTGGAGGAAGTGCAGACTGAGAATCACCATTTCATCAAGTCACATAAGGGGGCCAGAAACTCCCCCGCCTCTCCAGTGTTGGCACCTGGGCCCCATCTCACTCTCAGACAAGCTCCTCATATTTCCTTTTTTTATTTGCAGTGAACAGGTCCCAAGACTCAACCTTTCTTAAACAGTAGGGCTTCACAGGGAGCATTTGGTATCAGGACCCAGGCAGCTTTAGCTGAGTTAAAGTCCCAGACTACCACTGTGGACAGGTAATTTATTTCTCAGTAAATTGCCTAGGATTCTTCTTATCTCTAAAATGGGATAATAGTAGTACTTATCTCCTACTTCTGAGAATTAATTACATGCAAAGTGCTTAGGAGATAAAACGCTCTGGAGGAAACCTATCAAGAAGCAGGCAAGAACTTCATAAAGAACATTCTATAAAGGAAGACCAAAAAAGACTTGAATAAAGGAAAAGGCATATGCTATTCTTGGGAAAAAATATGAATTCCTTGGCATACATCATCCCCTGTGCCTGCACATACCTAGCAAGTAAGAGAGGATTGGAGAACAAGAGCAGATCTCAGGCAGCAGATCCCATCTATCCCGAGTGGCCCCATGGCAAGGTCCAACAAGCAGAAACAAAAATACAAACGGAGTACTGAGAAACAAAGCTGGTTGGAAATTTCAGTAATAGAGAAGACCAGTTCTGTGAAACCAAGAAAAAGGAGCTCTTTACTGCAGGTCAGGATTATTCCCGTGCGGGAGGCAGGAAGATCTAAGCCATCCTCAGGCCACACCATGAGGTCCACGGCAGGAAGGTGCTGGCGGTGAGGCAGGGAATGCCTGGCCTGCCACCACATTACAGCCCAATGACAGGGTTGAATTCTGCACCAAGGAGTGCCCAGCAGGGCCGGTAGCACTTGTTTACTCCCAGCCAGGCTATGCCTCCTCAGCAGCCTGTCCACCCCACTTCCCTCCCCAACCCCCCTCTGTGCCTATCCAGCCCTGCTGGCCTGCTGGCTGGACACACATAGGGCTGCTGGATGCAGGGCTGTCGGACACAGGGCTGCCAGATGCACACAGGATTGCTGGACACAGGGCTGCCAACCGCAGGACTGCCAGACACAGGGCTGCTGGACACAGGCCTGCCAGATGCAGGGCTGCCAGACGCAGGGCTGCCAGACACAGGGCTGCCACACACAGGGCTGTCGGACACAGGGCTGCCAGATGCACACAGGGTTGATGGACACAGGGCTGCCAGACTCAGGGCTGCCACATGCAGTGCTGCCAGACGCAGGGCTGCTGGACTCAGGGCTGCTGGATGTACACAGGGCTGCTGGATGTACGCAGAGCTGCTGGGCACATGACTGCCGGGCTGCCGGTCCGGCTGCCGGACCACAGGGCTGCTCCTCTCCGCTCCCAGCTTTGGAGCTGCTCTTCCTTTCCTCCTCTCAGCCCAGCCCTGTGGTTCCAAGGATGGCCTTCCAGGTGACACCAACACCTCACCTCCTTGCCCTCAGGCCACACTGCCTGAGATTTGAAGTTCCTTCCTTCTGTCTGTGGAGGACCAACCCCCTCTGGAGTGATCCTTCACTGAGGAGTCTGGATTTCCTGCTCCAAGGAGTGGGTAGCCACAGAAAGTTTTAAGAGAGAAAATGACTTTAAGAGGATTACTATGGGTCAGCCAACTGTAAACTGGATTTAAAAGGCAAGAAATTAAGAAAAGAGAAGCCAGCCCAGAGACGACGCACTATCCTGAAAGGGGATGGAGGCTTAAGGGTCAAGCTGTGGAAATGGGGATACGGAGGCAGAAACATTTGTGAGACGTGAGAAAGTAGAATCCATGCGGATGAAAACTGATTGGATGGATGTGTTGGAGAAAAGTTAGCCAAAGACGGGTCTAGGCTAGTATTTCCTAAAATTCCCTCCATATATTTTGACTTTCCATTAAAAATTAAAAAAAAAAAAAGTTTTGTGGTCAAATAATTTTTTTAAAACATGGAATCATATTTTAATTTTTCAGTTAAAAAGGCTTCTTGACTACAGGGTTTCAAAGTGACGAACGCAGCAATTTACAACAGTCAGCGTCCAAGTTGGGGAGTGAGGACACTGCCTACTTTGTTTGACCAGAGAACCTTCCTCCCCTGCCCCACCAGCACCCCCTCACACACAGAATCTGTATTTACACCCCAAGAGTTAAGCACAAGGAGTGCAGCTTGGAAAATACACCCTTACCACGTCTCACTTCATAGGTGAGGAGAGTGACAGTAGCAGCATGTGATAGAAGCTGGTGACAGAGTGGAGACAGGTGTGAGAGGCAGAACCCTTAAGTTCAGTTCTGAAATCTGAAATGCCACTAGCCCTGACTCACCACACTCAAGAGGAGGTTCAGAACTCAGAGGAAAGGTCAGGAAAGGAGATGTTGCAGGAAGACGAGGCCCAGTGGAGAGAAGGAACACCCAAACACCTTGTTTAAAAGAGGAAGGGCTTTATTTCAGCCGACCAAGTGACAGCATAGAAGGACTCAATGACTGCACTCCCCAACTGGCTCCGTCTTCTCCTTTTTATCCGTAGTCAAAAAGTTCTGGACCAGGGGTCCCTGTCTCACTGGTCAGTTTGAGTCAAGCTGGAGAAGTTGGCTCCAGCTTTTACAGAACCACAGCTTTCATAGAAGCAGAAACAAATGAAAGTTGCTCTAGGTCCCAGGAAGTTAAGTTTTTACAAATTCCTAAGAGCTGAGTCACCATGGGGAGGACCTCGCTGGTATATTCTTGGGGTTTCCTTGAGAAGATCTCTGTTCTCTCAGCCTGTATTTTGTCCAGGTATAAGAGATTAGAAACAAAAAATCCACACCAAGGCATGTCTGGGTCAAACTGATGAAAACGAAAAATAAAGAAGTCTTAGCCAAAGGAAGAAAAGACAGTAAAGGGCTAAGATGAGGAGCCACTTAGAACAAGTAAACAAAACTAATGCCTAGTGATAGAAATCACGAGGTTGTTCACATCTGTGGGCTGGAGAATTGACTAGAAGGGCAGGGGGAACCTTCCAAGGTGATGGCAGGGACACACACATAGCTGACAAGCTCAGTGCATCCCTAAGACACACGCATTCAGTAGTAAATGCCTCGGTTTAAATCAAAAGGTGTCAGCAGACGGGGAAAGGTCAAGAAAAAGGGAGTAATGTGGGCAGAGCCTCAGAGGCAAAGGACAGTGGTCACCTCTGGAGAAGTCAGGGACAAGGACCGAGAAGAACCAGCACACAGGTCAAGAAAAAGGGAGTGAGTAATGTGGGCAGAACCTCAGAGGCAAAGGACAGTGGTCACCTCTGGAGAAGTCAGGGATGAGGACCGAGAAGAACCAACACTCTGCCTGAAGGACAGACAGCTTCTCAGCTTAGCCCTCCAGCCTCAGGTGGTTCTCTGACTTCCTGCAGCTGGAATAATCTGCCCCAGGTCACTGACGCAGGACCTCTGCTGTGGCCTGGGCATCCGTACTTTTTAAGCTCCCCAAGTAATTCAGTGTGCACTGGTCAAAAACTTCCAAGCCAGACCAGCAAGTGGGTGATATTCCCCAACCTCTCTGATCATCAGAAGTGTTTAAGAGCTTTCTAAAACTGAATTTCAGTGGGCCTGGAGCAAGGTCTGTATTAACCTGCTTAGACTACTGAAACATCCACAGCCTAGCTCACACTAAAATTTATTTCCTCAGTTCTGGAGCACAGAAGTCTGAGCTCCAAGTGTGTGCAGGGCCCTGCTCCCTCTGAGGGCTCCAGGGGAGGGTCCTTCCTGCAGTCTCTGCCTTCCTCCTCACACGGCTGTCTCCTCTCTGCCCATCTCCCCTACCACTTCTGTTCTAAGGACACCTGTCACTGTATTTAGGGCCTGCCTTACAATCCAGGATGATCCCATTTCAAGATCCTTCATTTAATTACATCTCAAAAGACCATTTTTTCCAAATAAGGTCACATTCACAGAGGGTGGGGATATTACTGCATATTAGCTATAACCCATGACAGGCCCCAAGAATCTCTATTTTAATGGACTCCCCATGTAATACAGATGACTGTGAACTGCTTCAGCAAACTCTCATTCTCTCGTTGTTCCCCGCTGCTGGTTTTGGCTCCCATTGGACTGTCCTTTCAGTAGGGACAGGGCCTAGCAGGGATTCTAGAAGGCCCAGGCTCTGAAGGATGCCACACACGCTGAGCAGAAAAGACTCTTTCTCCAGAATCCAGCTGGTCAGTTCTACTCCCCTCCATGGCGACGCTGCTCAGGGCCCCTCCCATCTGTTCCCATGGCATCTACAATCATTTTATAAACACAGGCACACAGAAGGCAGCTCCGTTTCCGGAGAACATTTAACCTGCTGCAGAGGTAAATTATTTGACTCTGTCTGGTGAGAACAAAGAAAGATGTCCTTAATGCAGCTTTGCTGACCTCCAGTGTCCCATAGGGAGGAGGTGGGTGAAGGTGAGGGCAAGGCAACCAGACTCCCTTCCCTCCAGCTCATCTCTTGCTGAGCTCCAGGCACAGAAAAGCCATCTCCAGACAAGTGATAAGAAGTAAAAGAGAGTAGGCTGTAACTCACAAAGTATGACAAAAAAGTCTTATTCACAGAGCTGTTCCTTTTTTCTCCTGAAAACCATAAAACCAAAGCTGCTACTTTGCCACAAATATGGTGCTTTGCGACAGCTGATGAGACGTCAGGAGCCTGGTTAGAAATGACCAAAGGGATTCATCAGTCTATTACAGCCACAGTTACCACCTGCTCAGAGTGGAAACTTAACTGAATTTCCTATTCAAAAAGATAATTCATATCTTTGTTCAACTTAATGCCTTTTACAGATGTTGCTACAAACTCCTTTTGACATCATTACCATAAAGAAAATCCCATATGTGTTTTTTCTGCTTACCTGAAACAGACTTTGGAATACCCTTCGGTTCTTTATGGAAATTTGTGAAATGAAGAAGTATTCATAAAAACTAAGAGTCCATTACAATTCCAGGGAGACCCTTCTTCAAATCCAAGCATTCTATTCAGAACATGAAGAAAGACCAAATTGCTTAAGGTCCTTAAATGGTTTCATTTAATTACAGCAGCTGCAATAAACTCCTACAGAAACGGAAACAGGCTTGACATCAGGCAGTGGGTTATGCCCCAGAGGCATAAGAGAGAGAAGAGCAGGAGGGACAGCAGACCTGAAAGGGGGCTCTTCCAGGGAAGGAGGAGCTTGGTAAGGGGGATGGGGCTGAGGTGCCAGCCCAGTAAGACCATATTCCTGACAATCGAGGCAACAAAAAGGAGGAAGTAGAATGGGCAGACACAGACTGCAGAAATAGTTGGGAGAGTCAGGAATGGAATATTAAGGCAGAGGAGACCTTGGTATATATGTAGGCAGCAAAGGACAGATATACCTGCCCTAAGGATTGTAGCACTCACAGAGTTGGTGGTTAAGATGACTATATCAATGAAGCAGAGATCAACTTACACTTTTCTACTATAACTTAAATTCCATATGTCATAAACCAAGAGCTCAGTTCATCAAGTGGGCACAGGTTTTCGTTTCAGTCTCCGGAAGGGTTACACTGAAGTGCTGACCTCTCACCTATAAGGTCAGGCTTCCACAAGGTGTTCATGGCTCTTTATTTCAACTGCAGTCAGTAGAGAGGGAAGAAGCCGGAAGCCCTTACTGCTGCAGGAGCCTGTGACAGGTGCATTCCAGTGTGCTCTATGGATGCCACCTAATTCACACCTTCTGAGTGCCCTGGCTCTGAGTGAGACATAGGGAGGTGAAATTGCACAAGCTTACACATGATTCTTGTGCAAGAAAGCTTAGGTCCGTTATTGCAGAACCAAATCAGTGTAGAGGGAAGAGCCATTGGCTGTGACCAATCAAAGCAGCATCTCCATGAGTTGGGGTGGGGAAGAGAGTGGTGTGGCCTGTAGCAGGGTGATGGTGAGCAGGATGACCCCATGTGGCCTGGCAGGGAGGGCAGAGACCAAGCAGAGTGGGGAGAGTGTCTATGGGGTTGAGGTGTAGAGTCACAGCTCAAGCCAGCAGCAGCAGCAGCAGGCACTGAGCACAAGGATGTCGGAGTCTGGACGGAGAAGGAACACACATTGTCACTCCTGCAGTATCCCCCACAAAGATGCATAACCTCAGGCAAGCCCCAGGTGAGGGAAATCCTATGAAGTAACTGCCCTGTGATCCTCAAACCGATCAAGGTCATAAATGTTAAGAAAAAAGCGAAAAATAAAAACACCGAGGAACTGTTCCAGACTGAAAAAAACTGAAGACATACAACAACCCAGTGCAGCACCTGGTCCCCAACTGGGAGGTCTGATTACGACAGACAATACTGGAACAGGGCAAAGCCTGAAGGGAGTGTGAAGGCAGACCAGCTGGTAGTGAGCAGTGAGATTAGAAGTCGAGATCAAGGTGTCACTAGTATGGGCTTTTTCCCGGGCCTCTCTCCTTGGCTGTGGACAGCCATGTCCCTGCTGTGCCTTCAGATGGTCCCCCTCTGCACACATCTGTGTCCTAATCTTTTAAGAACACCCACTGTAGGGTGGCACCTGTGGCTCAGTGAGTAGGGCGCCGGCCCCATATACCGAGGGTGGCAGGTTCCAAACCAGCCCCGGCCAAACTACAACAACAACAACAACAAGACCCCCACTGTACATATTAAAGTCAATTTAACTTAATTACCTCTTTAAAGCACTATCTCTAAGGATAGTCACAAGTTACTGAGGGTTAGACCTTCCCGCACATAAAGGGGGGCACAATGCCAGTGACGAAAGTGGGGGGAAGCCCTGGTCACAGGGAACAGTGGGGGGTGGGAGGGACGAATATGGCTTTATACCAGGAGCTTATTCCCAGATGGTATAGGAAAAGAGTTTTTGTACTGCACTTGCAGTTTTTCTGTAAGTTGAAGATTATTTCTCAAAAAAAACTGTTAAAGCAAAATAATCAGCGAGGGGCATTTAAAATTTTGTCCCTGGGTAAGTAATTCAATCACACTTAATTAAATGATGCGCATCTTTGAAATCTCAGCTCTGAATTTATTCGAGCTTTTGCTCGCTCCTTTATCCAAGGTAAATGTTTCACTGCGCGAGGCATTCCTCCCATGATCCATTACCAAGTGCTGGCATGAATTCTTAATATTCTGAAAGAAAATGATCCTGGAAAGTATAAAATATTTACAGTCTGCTGTCTGTTCTGCCTCGCTTGAGGAAAATTCTCATCTGTACACAAATGTTCTTCAGCTTTTGGGAACAGATGGTGTTGAGTAATAAAAAGACTGAGAAATGAGACGGCAGGAAGCGGAGCCGAGGCCTGTCCCCAGCGCCCTGTGGGGGCGCGTCCCTGTCCCTGCGCCACAGGCCCCACTGACCCCGCAGGCTCAGCCCGTCCATCCCTTACTCCTCTTGGTTTCCGCCCCTGCCCAGCGCTCCTTACCTGGAAAACAACCCGTCACTGCGAGCTGGACCTTCCTGGAGGGCCAACGAAGAGAATCCCGCGCTGTCCTCGTGAGAATCCCGCGCCATCCTCGCGAGAATCCCGTGCCGTCCTCGCGAGAATCCCGCGCTGTCCTCACGCGGTTACGTATCCGGCTCCTGCGCCCAGCGGGAAGCGGACTCCAGCGCAGAGGCACGCGTTTCAGAGAAGGTCCAGCTTCGCCCCCCGGCTTCTCCTCCCTCCTCGGTCTGGGAATTGTCCACACCCCAGCTCTTAGACCTCCTTCTCCTCTCTCTTTCCTGGGCCTCTCTGACCTGAGGGCCCCACGGCAATCTTCCCAGGGAGCCCCCGTCACACGCTTCGTTAGGAGCTTCGCAGGCTCACCCACCTGGCGACGCCTCCCTGCAGGTGGGGGAACAGGGAACGCCTTTCAAACCTGCCACGAGTGTCCTTGTGTTCCACAATGTGACTTGTCACATGGACAAGCTTCTCTGAGAGAGGTCCCTAAGGTTGTCTGGGAGGTGATCCCAGGAAACACTAGCAAGTGCAGGGAAGTGAGAACGAAATGGGGGGAGGACACCCCAGGATGTGTAAGAGACGAGGCTGCCACTCGTGTTACAGAGGTGCCCCCACCCAGGGCAGGGCCAGGGAACATGTCCTTCAACGCTCCCAATGTCACTGGCCCCAGCTGCCTCCACCAGGTTGGGGACTGTGAGCTGGTGACGACCTAGGCTTACTCTCAGTTTTTCTGGTTACACTTGGTTCAGCCACCATTATACATCGTCCTGGCATGTCACTCTGTAGGGGTCAATGATGGCCTGGTCGCCATCTCCTTACAATCCATGTGGTAATGGAGAAGGGTTTTCTCCCAGGAGAAGCGTCTGCACTTTCTGCTTTAAGACAACCAGCAGGCCCTCTTCCCACCCATCCTTCTGGGTGCCAGTGCCCTGGATGCTGTACCCTCACCCCTGCGCCTCCCCTCCCTGCCCCCCTGTCCCCACCACACCCCTCCAGGCTGCACCCTTGCACCAGGTCACACTTCCGCTTCCACACACAGGTCCTGCTGTCACTGGAAGATCCTGAGCTCACACAGAGGAAACAAGAACACGCCTGTTACTGACCTCCAAGTGGAAGTTTCTCCAAGTTCTTGTTTATTGGGAGAATTTCAGAACACACCACCAACTAAGCAAGCAACAGCTTTTACTGAAGGTGAAAGTCCACTCTCAGGGAGGAATGTGGCAGGCCCCACAGAGAGCAGCTTTTGTAGTGTTACCAATTGAGGGGAAGGAGATTCAAGGCCAAGGGGTTGGCTTTTACAATACTTTGAGCAGTAATTCCTAGAATTGGTTTCCCTCCCCATTTTCATCTTTTATACAGCTGTCTCAGAACTATCATGGTGATTTCAAGGACAGAGACATGTTAAAACCACAGTGTAATGATACTGTAAATAGCTGAAGTTCACATAAGGTGGCAGAAAGTTGACGAGCCGATCAAAGCTGGTTCGTGTCAGAGGGTATCAGCTGCTTAGTGAGCTTCTGCTTAAGAGCTGTTAACACCTGCACCTCATCTCCCAGCGCCCACACTCTGTCTCAGCCCTGACTCTTAGCCTCCTTTTCTAACACATCTGTACTTCATACATAGTCATGAACTTATTATAAAATGATAAACCCCACGTGTACATATACACTAACATTCCTCTATTTTTCAAAACCAATAAAAACCAAGCATGCCCTGATGCATTCACACTACTTTTATGGTACATTTGGTATTAAATTTCCTTTCGTCTGCAGCAGCATTACAAATTCGTAGGCTTTCAAAACTTTTACTTAAATTAAGGTTGTCATTTTCCTTTTAACTTCAAATCATTAGACCATCAGAAGACCCTTTATGCTAATTCCTTTTTCCCAATAGCATTGAAAGGCCCCAGATATGAAACGTGTTACCCATCACGGAGCACTATTTGGGAGGCAGTGGGGTACATATGGGAAACAGGGAGGCAGCACTGGTGATGCTGCTGTTCTTACTAGGCCACATTTGCTGATAAAACTGGGGAAAGTATTTATTTTTAAGGTCATAATGTTAAGTTAAAGTAATTAAACTTAATTGAGTTGAAATTTAATAAAATGAATTCAAATTAAATTTAAATTAAATAATTAAATTTTTTAAATTTCTGTTTTATTTCCTCTGAAACCTGTTTTTAATTTTTAAATCCCTTTTCACAACTATAATTATACCCCCTTCTCCATGTTACTTATCAGTCACCATTCCATAGTCAACTGTATTGACAGTTCTGTTTAAGAAGACTATAGTGTTTGTGTCTGGGAAATTAAAATCTTAAACTAAAGAGCTGGAGCTTAGTATATGGGATACATGCTTTTAAGGCACAAGCCCACGGGGAGGAAGTTTCAGGGCTATGTGGGAACCAGCACACCTCCGCAGAGGTAGGAGGCACACCCTGCCAAGCTGCCACCCAACTTAATGAGGCCAATCCCCCAGGAATTTTCTGTCTTACAGAAGAATAGCAGAGCAGCATTCTTCACTTTGGCTTGTGGAAAGCCAATATAGCAGGTTTCACTGCTCATGTTTTCCAATGAAAGAAAATGGCTTTAAATTTTTGTAAGTCTTTAGTAATGATTACGATAATGTGTTCTGTTTTACTGATGGTATTTTGGAAGACCTTTTCTAGCTTGCCTCATTACTCTTTAGCACATACCCACAAGTAAATGAGCCTTGATTCTTAGAAGAACATGAAGAAAACACTCTGTGGGACGCTGACAGCTGGCAGACCTAAAAGGGCAACGTATGCGACTTTATTTACTTCTATTCACTGTTCTTTCTATGGGAATACAAACGAGCCAATTAGGGAGAGAAGATTTGTAACAGGAAGGAATCTTTTCTTCGCCAAAGATTTCATCTTAGTTTCTTTTAAAGAGAAAGACCCTGGACTAAATTTAGCTATGATTTTTATACCATGGAGTAATATTAATTATATAACAATAATCATACAGAGACAGGGTATTAATTTTAAAAGCCCAAGTAACACAAAAGGCAGGAAATTCAGTTTGACCTGGTATCATCCAGGTGGTACAGGCAGCAGTGGAAAACTTGAGAAGGGTCTGGGGGTTGTGATTTAGGGTCCCTTTCAGGCCTGGGAGAACAAGGGTGGGAAAGGTGGAAATCCCTTTATATGAGGGATTTTTTTTTGTTTTGTTTGAGACAGTCTCACTTTGTTGCCCTTGGTAGAGTGCTGTGGTGCTCACAGGACCCTCCAGCTCTTGGGCTCAAGCGATTCTCTTGCCTCAACCTTCTGAGTAGCTGGTGCCCACCTCAACACCCGGCTATTTTTAGAGATGAGGTCTCGCTTTTGCTCAGGCTGGTCTCGAACCTGTGAGCTCAGACAATCCACCTGCCTCGGCCTCCCAGAATGCTAGGATAACAGGCATAACCTACAAGGGATATTAAATTTAGAAAAGCTGCAATTTCTGAGGTTTGGCCTGGAGTACCTATGCCGCTTCCAAATATTGCACCTTCATGAGCTTACCCTGTCGTTGGGAGGGAACCTGAAACAGCAGCATGCAGGGATCAGGGACAAGCTTTCAAATGAGGCTTGGGAGGGACATGTTCCCACAGCAGGTTGATGTCAAGGTCTTGATTAAATAACTTCAAAATCCCGTCAGATTCTTCCAGGTAGCCAAAGGGTATCTATTTGATTCTACCTCAGTAACTGGCATGTATTGAACATGTAATATAATCTATAATATAACTTAGTTTTTATTCATCATCTCACATGTTTTTAAAAATAGGTGACGTCAGCACTATGGTCTTTTTCACTTTATAAAGGAGAAATCAAGGTGCAGGGTGATGAGGCAGCCACAGAAAGTCAAGGGGCATTGATTTCAGAACATAGCCCATGGCCTTAAAATGGCTGTGTCACAAAGGGCCAGGAACCATCCTCGTTGCATTCACAATTGTTATAAAAATCACATAAGCCAAGGTGCTGACAGTGCAGTGAGGTCTGCTGAACTTTTGTCCAGTTATTCCTTCCATTGCTTGAGAGAAGAGGGATAAAACCCAAGGTTATCTTTGAGATGCTGAGGCAGGATGATTGCTTGATCCCAGGAGTTCAAGACCAACCTGAGCAACATAGCATGACTCCATCCCTACAAAAAAATTTAAAATAAATAAATAAACAAATAAACCTACAATTATCACTGTGGAATTGTCTACTTCTCCCTTTAATTCTATCAGTTTTTACCCTATGGATTTGAAGCTCAGTTATCAAGCACATATTGTTATAACATCCTGCTGAATTCACCCTTTTCTCATCATTAAGTGCTTTTATTTTTTTCCTTGGGGTACATTTTGTTTTGAAATTGTATCACTTTATCTTTTTCTTTTTTTTTTTGAGACAGAGTCTTACTATGTCACCCTTGGTAGAGTGCCATGGAGTCACAGCTCAGAGCAACTCTTGGGCTTAAGCAATTCTCTTGCCTCAACCTCCCAAGTAGCGGGGACTACAGGTGCCTGCCACAATGCCCAGCTATTTTGTTGTTGTTGTTATTGTTGTTTTTGCAGTTGTCGTCATTTAGCAGGCCCGGGCTAGGCTCGAACCTACCATTTGGTGTATGTGGCTAGCACCCTTACTCACTAAGCTGCAGACACCGAGCCTCACTTTGTCTTACATTAATACATCCACTCCAGTCCTCTTATTTATCTCTCCTGGTTTTGTTTCCAATGTTTCTCCTGTCCTGACTCTTGGGGATTATTTTGACAGCTTTCAAGAATTTACTCTTGAGTCATAAAATGGACATGCCGATTCTCTAAAGGGTATAGAGTCACAAGTGACACCATCTTCACAGCAGATAACCTGGTTATAATATGAATAACCTTAAATAAGGAGCCCGTTGTTTACCCCTGCTGTTGCACCTATGCACATTTATGTCTTCTTAAAAAAAAAAAAAAATCACTCATAGGCTGCCAAACATTCTCTTTGTTCTCAGAGTTCTCCACAGCTGCTCTCTCCACATCCTCACCTCCTGCCTCCCTCTCGCTCTCTCTCTCCCCCTACTTCTTTTCTTCTGATCCTCATCTCACTGTTTCACTAATGGGAAATTCATGGTATACATCTTTACATTAATTCTAACCCTTGGAATCTCACACAATGTTTATAAAGTTTTAGAATAGGTGATACAGTCTTTGTTTTCAAACTATTTCATTATAAAATTCTTCAGACATACAAAAATGTTCTTGCAATAAATACCCAATGTGCCCATCATCCAGTTTAAGAAATAATAAAACTAAAAAAGTAAAAATAAGAGAACTGTTCCTGAGCCCCTTCTCTTCTTGGCCCACTCCATTTAGTTTTCTTTCCTCGCCATTCCCATCCAGAAATAGCTCCTGTTAGGGTCGTCACCACCCTCAGCATAGAGAAATTCACTTCTCCCCCATCTGCTCACATTACACTTCATCTACTGGTCATGGTAGTGGTTAGGGATAACTTCTTGGAACACTGTCTTCTCTCAGTCTCCGTGGTGTGTCATCACCACTGGCTTCCACCTCTCTGCTGTCTTTTCTTCCTTGCCTCTGATGTTTTACTCTCTTCTTTCTGACCTTTAAAAGCTGGAAAACCCCATGCTTTGGCCAGCACCCTACTCTCTCTTTTCTGCCTGCCCTCTCTCCTTAGTTGACTTCTTTTGGTCCCATGGCTCTTAATAACACGAGTATGTGAATCTTGTTTACTTTCAGCACTGAGGACATCTTTTTCAGGAGATTATATGACATCTCCATTTGGATATCTAATGAGCATCTTCAATCTTCACAATTTTTTAATTAATTAATTTATTTATTTATTTATTTTTATTATTTTTTTTTATTGTGGAGAAGGGGCAGGGGAAGAAGGCAGGGGAAGGCTTGCCCGATTTCCGCTGTTTTTGTCCTCCTCCTGGGGTCCAGAAGTCCCTTGCTGGCTCCCTGTATCCTCAAAGGGATGATCATAGGCAGATTTCACCGGCTAGAGATGTCTGGAGTCTTGTCTCCCCAGACTCTCCCTGCCCAGTTGCAGGGAAGCTGTTACTCAGCCACCATCTTTAATCCATTTCCTCAAATTTCAGTTTTTTTTGGAACATAACCACCCCTTTTATTTATGTGTTCTTCAGCTGCTTTCATTTTATAATAGCAGAGTTGAGTAGTTGTGATAGACCGTGGTGCTCTCATCAGTTCAGGCCCTAGTTGGACTAATCAAATCTCATTGTTTTGGACTGTTGCACTACCAAGTACAATGATGCTGTTGTAACTTGACAGCATTTTAATTACCATATGTATTATTTTATTGTGACAATATTATTTTTTTAATTACAGTGCATACCCATCATGAAAAAACAAGAGAAAAAGAGAAAAGTGGAGTTTGAATACTGTAATTTTAGGGCAATGTGGAGTGTGAACTGTTTTGATATTGAAATGGAAATCATTGTGTTTATTATGCAGTGACATTATAGCTATGCTAAAAGAATACAATATATATTGACATTGCCATAGTAAGTTCTTACCATGATATTCCCAACTCACAGAAAAGCAATGATTATAAAAATTAGAGAATTAAAAATGGAAAAACTCATCATTGCAGAATTTCTTTATAAAAAGTGAAAGTGAGGCTTTATCCAAAGTTTCTGAGTGGTTGTTTGTGAGGCAAGGAAAGCCATTTGCCATTGGTGAATTAATTGCATTTGATTGCAACAGCAGAAGAAAATGTATTCCAAGCAAGTATACTTATTGATTACGCTAGTAGTCTTTCAGCAAGAACAGTTACTTGGAGTATTGAGAAAATTGGGAGCAACATGAATAGTCATTTAAAAAACAAGGCAAATGATCAAAAAAAAATCAATTCAAGTGATCTTCCTTGGATCTTAATGAATTGACAAATTTTATTGATACCACTCAATTGTAGTTTAGTTGAGACATCAACTCCATGCTTGAAGTGACTAAAGAATTAGCCTCTGTAACAAGTTAGTGTGGAACATCTTTAGGTGAGAATATTTTCAAAGAAGTTGAAAAAGCAACAATTTACTACAACCTGAAGTGGGACTGCAAAGATGTATTTTAACTACTGGGGATAAAAATAAGTGTGTGGTAGAAAAAGGCTTAGTTTGAACAAATTTACAATGCTCATGAAACTGTAAGGCAGGGGTGTCCAACCTGTGGCTCCCAGGCTGCATGCAGATTGAGGACTGTTTTTACTTTTCTGTAGTGTTGGAGATCACAGAAAGTATGCAGGGACCTTTTCTTTTGGTCATTAGCTTTTGTTAGTGTTTATGTATTTTCAGCGTGATTCAAGGCAACTTTTATTTTTCTAGTGTGTGACAGAAAAAAAAGATTAACCCTTAGGGTGGGGGTGTTTAAATTCTGTGTTTATTCATTCTATTACTTTGTAGGTACTTTGCAGAACATATTTGAATCTGTCGTATTTTTGAACTAGTAGCATCAAGGAGAACTTGGACTTTAACCATTGTCAGTTATGTGAACTTTTATCAGAAATGGAAGTTGAATATCTTGACTTGGCCCATCAAACAGCAGTTTGATGGCTTAGCAGTAGTAAAGTTTTATTGTAACATTTTGAGCTCAGGGCCCAGATTGAAATATTTCAAAATGAGAAGGATCACCTTTAACCGCTGTGTTTGAATACAGACTGGCTTTGTAAATTGGCTTCTGCTACAGACTTTAAAATGAGTCTCAATGAATCCAAGGTAAAACAATACACAGATGCAAAACTTATACTGAGGTAAAGTTATAAGGAGAAAAACTAACATTGTCATGACAAAAAGTAACTTATAAAAAAGTGCTATGTAAAGTTAAAACAGAAGCAAGATCACCATTTCCACACATATTTGCAGCAGATGCTTTCATTCTCTGAGCTCAAACTAAAGTTCCAGTAGTGTTTTTTAGACCTCAGTGTAAGAGCAAAGGCAATTTTTATATTTCTAAACCATTTAACTACGTAATTGAAGAACTTCAATGTTTGATCAGAAGTGACTGATTTGCAATGTAATGACACTCTAAAAGGCAAATATCAAGAGAAGACTCTGAGTTTTATAAATGTCTTCCAAATGATGAATCTGCTCATTTAAAATCGTGTACCCATGAATTGATATCAATATTTGGCAGTATCTACCTTTGTGAAAAGGCATTTAAAAAATATATAAAATCTGATTACAAATCAGCGTTAATGGATTATTATTTGTAATCTGTTTTGATGATAGAAAACCCTTAACTTTGACCCGCAATGAAGTTGTCCATCCTACAAAATAGTCTGTTCTTTTCATTGGTAGGCCTAAATTGCAAAAAAAAAAGAACTTAAGTACCATTATTATAACAGCTAGAGCATCCCAAATCTGAAAATCTGAAATGCTCTAAAATCTAAAACTTTAAGTGTTGACTTTTTTTTTTTTTGAGACAGAGTCTCAAGCTATTGCCCTGGATAGAGTGCAGTGGCATTATAGCTCACAGCAACCTCCAACTCGGGTTCAAGCAATTAACGTCTTTTTTTAAATTTCAAAATATTATGGGAATACAAATGTTTTGATTTCATGAATTACTTTTGTACAGTTTGAGTCAAAGTTACAAGTGTGTTCATCACCCAGATAGTGTGCATTGTACCCCTCAGGTGAATTTACCCATTCCCGTTTTCCCCCTTCCCACCTGCTTGATTTCTGTTGAGTTGTGGACATGTTTAAATCAAGTAATAATTCTTTTTATTTTATATGGAATAGTATTTCTATTTGTATTAATTAAATATTTTTAAATAAAGCCCAGAGACCCAGATACATTTGTAAAGCAGACATTGACTTTCATAAATGGTTCCCATCTGAAATGTGTTACACTATACCAATGTTTATAAGCAGGCAAATCTTAGAAATGTTTGATTTTAGAAACTTGTTATACTTTCCAAGCCTTCCAGGTACAATAACATAGCTTTTCTAAGTTTTCTTACACTGGGTTCAGCTCAGAGCTTTAAAAAAAAAGTTTTCTTCAGTAAAGTGCTCAGTATTTTGAGGGTTGGCTAACTCAACAAAATATGTACTTCTTTCCTTATAAATAGAGAATATTTTTACTACCAATATATAAAAACAGATTTGTATTAATTTTGTAAATTAATGTAGGTAGGGTCTAGAGTGTTGAAAGAAAAGAGAAATAATAGAAAATAATGTTTCTGAAACATTTAAAAATATTTTTAATATTTTTAATATTTTGGAGAGGTGTTTTATTCTATGTAAAGTCTATTTATTCTTTTCCTAAATGGCTTATAATATATAATATAGGCAAAAATATGAACTATATGTGGGTAAAGGTTGAGGTTAAGTTTTTGTCTCTACACATTAGTTAAATTTAGAGAAATCCTAAAATGAGAAAGTTGTCTTATGTTTGCTTAATATATAGGATTTGGCATTATTTTTCTTATTTCTAAGTATCTTAATATTTCATTTAGTTTTGATTTAACTCTTGTTTTCTAGATGAAGCATTGGATGATTTAAAATCCCAGAAGAAAAAAATAGTAAGTTAACTTTTATTTAAAGTTAATTTATATAAAACTAATAAGAAATGAATAATTAATGTTTATATGTTGTAAGCTAATGACTCCCCAAGGAACAAGTATGCTTTTAGATAGCATTTTAATGGTGAAGCTAAATTATGTATATTTTTGCTAATTAATAATGATTGACAGGAAAAAGTAGTTCAGATGGACTTTTGAGTTTCTGAGAATCTGTGTTAGTTGAAAGCCAGGAAGTAAATACAAGAAATATATTGGAGGACTGGCTTGGTGCCGGTAGCACAGTGGTTACGGCGTCAGCCACATACACCAAGGCTGACAAATTTGAACCCAGCTCAGACCAGCTAAACAACAATGACAACAGCAACAAAAAATAGCCAGGCGTTGTAGCGGTCACCTGTAGTCCCAGCTATTTGGGAGGCTGAGGCAAGAGAATTGCTTAAGCCTAAGAGTTTGAGGTTGCTGTGAGCTGTGACACCATGCTCTACCAAGTGTGACATAGTGAGACTCTGTCTGAAAAAAAAAAAGAATAAATAAATAAAAGAAATATATTGGAGGACTAAATGAAGCAGAGAGAGTAAAAAAGGTGAATGCCCAAATTGTTTATTAAAGCCAAAAAAGTACCAAATATCTATATATGTCAGTTCTCAGGGTTTTTTGATGCCATAAGACCATGAGAGAAGGAATCAGGAAAATTGATTGTAAGAGACAAATTCAACATGAAAAGATTGAAGAAAGGAGAAGAGATAAGTTTTTTCTTCAGTGTCTTCAACTTTCTATCAGAAACTCTGATCACATGGGTATTTGCTTGGGGCTAGTAAAATGGCATCCTTCAGATGAGTTAGAAAGAGGGCCAATAGTAAGAGAGGAAGGGTTCAGCTACTTAGGAGACTGATGTGGAGAATTCCTTGAGCCTGGGCAACTTGACAAAATCCAATCTCTTTATTAAAAAAAGGGGGAGGGAGAGAGAGAAAAAGGCCTCTAGATGTTTGCAGGTTGATATATAACAGTCTGTAATAAGGGAATTGAACTTGGTGTTTGTCTTAGAATTAAGTTTTTTTTTTTTTGAGACAGAGTCTTACTTGTCACCCTTTGTAAAATGCAGTGGTATCACAGCTCACAGCAACCTCAAACTCTTGGCCTCAAGCAATTCTCTTGTCTCAGCCTCCCAAGTAGCTGGGACTACAGGTGTCTGCCATAACACCTGACTATTTTTAGAGATGGGGGTCTCACTCTTGCTCAGGCTGGTCTCAAACCTGTGAGTTCAAGCAATCCACCTGCCTCTCAGCCTTCCAGAGTGCTAGGATTATAGGCGTGAGCCACCATGCCTGGCCTACTTAAGTTTATGAGAAGATTATTTTATAAATGTGAAAATGATAATTGCTGATAGTATTATCATGTCATATGGAAACTTTTTAAATGAAATTTAATCAGATGCAAATGATCAATTCAATTCAATGTATTTTAGTTTAGTTTAAGATAAGTAATAATTATATGTGAAAGTAATAAAAATTATGACAGTGAAGACTAACATTAAAAATTTTTCCGTGAATTGATGATAAAAGACATTGGTCCTGGGCTGGGCATGGTGGCTCACACCTGTAATGCTAGCACTGTGGGAGGGGAGGCAGATGGATTCCTTGAGCTCAAAAGTTTGAGACTAGCCTGAGCAAGGGTGAGATCCTCATCTCTAAAAAAACAGCCTTGCTGGGCATTGTGGTGGGCACCTATAATCCCAGCTACTCAAGAGGCTGAGGCAAGAGAATCATTCGAGCCCAAGAGTTTGAGGTTGCTGTGAGCTGTAGAATTGGAAATATCTGTGAAAGGCTAACAAGTGTGCACATGGTCTTCTGCTAATTGAGAATGAAAATGTGCTTTGAACCTAGATCTTTTCTGAGTTCTAAGTTTCAAGTTCATGTCCTTGCCACTGATTAGAGTGCCTATTTAAAACATGTTATTAACTTAAAATGTCACATGGGTGTGTTAAGCTATTATGTGAAAACATTTTGTTAGAAGTAAATGCAAAAGGGGAATGGATTTGTATTAGTGTTTTTAAAATTTTTATTTAAGATAAATGAAGCATAGACACGAGTACTTGCTGAATAATCTACAAGGAATTGCAGTCATTTGATGAAATAGCATTTTGGTTTTGAGTTTTGTGTATTATTTTAAAGATCACAGTTGTATCTAATCTTTTAAAACCTAGTGGCAGTCTTAGTCTAGAGTAGGGTTTTTCAACCTTGGCACACTGGTGTGCTGTGAGAGGATCTTAGGTATGCCACAAACATTTTTGTAAATCATTAATTAAATTATTTTTGAAAGAAGTTCAAAGCACAGTAAATATATTCTCTTTTTACTCTTCATTTGGATCAACATAATTTAAGTGTGTGGTGGAAGTTTAATTATAGAATCAAGTGTGCCGTGAGATAAAAAAGGTTAAAAACACTGGTCTGGATAGAGCTTTGCTTTCCAAAGCAGTAGCTACTAGCTCCACGTAGTTGTTAAATTTAACTTATTTAAAATGAAACAAAACTACAAATTCAGTTCCTCAATTACATAAGCAACATTTAAAGTGTTAATTTACTGCATATAGCCTAATGGTGACTATTATGCTATTATAGACCATTTCCATCATTATGTAAAGTTTTATTGTACAACACTGGCCCAAAACATTAAATATCTAATTTGTAGAGGTCAGGGATTTGGTATTTTAATATTTCATGTAGCTTAGGGATGTACTCTATCATGTCCTCTCTCTAAGATTTCCATTCCTAATTTTCCTACACTTTTTCAAATAGTGTTATTATAAACATTTTATTTATATCAGAAAAGTCGACTTACTTATTTTGACAGTTTATACTAATTTTGAAATAATTAGAAAAATATTTTAGTTTATTAAACTAAGGTTAAAAAAATAATTTGTCTAAGAATCTAACATTTTATATGTTGAATTTAGTGTTTAATGAGGAAGCTGTTAACTGCTATTGTGGCAGCATATTTTAAACTATATTTTCAACTCAGTAAATATATTCTGGGTTGCATTTTAAAATAAATGTCCTTTGGATTGAATATGACATTTAATGTATCTAAGTGACTATCAGTGATCATTGAGAAAGAAAAGGTTCCGTTCCAATTTTTGTAAAAGCATTTTATCCTACACGTTAGGTAATTGTCATAACTATTATTGTCTTGTACTAAAGTTCAACTTTTTCTGATGTTGGGCCATAACTGTTAAAGTGATTAGTGGCTATATTTTAAGTTAAACCAATGTATTAAGCTATAAAGTGATTTGAATACATTGTAAATAAAGTGCTATAATAATGAAGTGTTTTAATTATAGTCCCTAGTATGAGTGTAAAACCCAGTAAAATTTTTACTTAAATACTATGTTCTGGTTTTTTTTTCCCTCTAAAGTGCCATGAATCTAAGTTAATAAGTGGGGGGGGGGGGGGAGTGTAGGGTTGGCTTTATCTTTTAAAGTCATCTGAGCAAATTCTATGGCTGTTCCCCCAGTTAGTGAGTTTTCATTGCATTTGCAGCAAGCTAATTGCTTGTGCTAATAAATAATCTAAAATCGATGCTGACAGCAGTTAATTGGCACAGAGATTTTATTTTGTAAAGCTCTTGGCTAACGACCTTCTTTAAATTAATAGCATTAAGTGCTACGAGGAAATAAATCTGAGGAATTGCCTGTCATTTGCTTGTCATGTCTAATAACTTCCAATAATGATGGCTGATAGATTTTTGCACATTCCATTATTGAAGTTGGTGCATGTAATTATTCTCCTCATTATATGTAAACAATTAGCAATATTTGGTATTTCCTTGCAGTAAAGCTGTTGAGTACAAGTAACATATTAAGAGGTTAGAAGCCATTTTAAAATCTGGATTTTAATTATTTGAATGTAGGAAGTCTTTTGTTGTATCTGGATATATTAGGTGTTATTTTAAGCCTTGTACTTGAATACTTTTTGAATAGGACTTATAAAAATAAGTAGTATGTGTATTTTAAATGTGAAAATTTGTGGAAATTTTTGTTCATAGCTTGAAGAAGTCATGGAAAAAGAAACTTATAAGACGGCTAAATTAATCCTTGAAAGGTTTGATCCAGACTCAAAGAAAGCAAAGGTAAGGCTGTGATATCACTACTATTTTATTATAAACTGCACATTGTAATAATAGGTCACTGTAATAACATGATTGTAATTGGCAGGAGTTTGAGCCACCATCTGCTGGAGCAGCTGTAACTGCAAGACCTGGACAAGGTAAATAACTTTGTAGAAACTGCTGCTGCTGTTGGAAAGATCCATATTTACCCAAGTGAGTTCAAAAGTGTGTTGAAGGTGTGTAAAAACTTATGTAGAATGCTTTTATGTTAACTGATGTTTGGTAATTTGGAATTGACTTGAGGTAGATGGCAGTCATTTTTTTTTTTATGTGAATATGTTGATAAGCTATGATAGGATATCAAATATCTATTGATTGATTATATATATATAATTGGTTTTAGTCTTTTGAAATATAAGTAATTCTACTAATATTTCATAAGATTTTTTTCCCCTTTCAAACTATAATCTCTTAGAATAACTGTTATGAATTTTCTTACATTTTTATGTTTTATTTTTGAGAAATATAATGAAGATTCCTGTTAAATTTGAAGTTTCTTCTAAAATAGCACTTATTTAGGAAGAAAAATAATTTAGAAATAAGAAAAATGAATTATTGCTATATAATAATGTTAACTCTTTTTCAGTTTGCATTACTATATTATTAATAAAGCCATCACTATTATATCATTAAATATTATGTAAAATTTTTAAAGTCATTATTTTAAGTGGTTACATAAAATAATCCCAAGACTAAAATATGAAAATATATTTTTGAGTTTACAATGGCTTTTGTCTTTGTTCTCTATTTAATAATATTAAATATTACTGTTCTCTAATAATATTAGTTTGTACAGCTTTTATTGCAATATAGAATATACTGCATTTAAAAATTTAACTTTAATTTTTGGAGTTTATCAGTATTGTAGCCTCTACTCTGTAAAGTTAGGATGACATTTAGAACTTTGAAAAGGAAATCCTTGGTCAGGGGCAGTGGCTCATGCCTGTAATCTTAGCACTTTGGGAGGCCATGGCAGGAGGATTGCTTAAAGCCAGGAGCTCAAGACCTGCCTGGGCAACATGGCAAGACCCCATCTAAAAAAAATTAAAAATTAGCTGAGGCTGAAAGATTGCTTGAGCCTGTGAAACTGAGGTTACAGTGAGCTGTGATCAGGCTAGTTGGGTGACAGAGTGAGACCCTGTCTCTGATGGAAAAAAAAAAAAAAAAAAAAATATATATATATATATATACACACACACATATATGTGTACATGTGTATATATATACACACACATATATATGTGTACATGTGTACATATATATACACATTCTTTTATAAATTTTCTCTACAAAGATATCAAATCATAATGGTTTTAGGTTTTCTCAGTGGCAAGGCTATGTGTGATAAATCTCTCCACTTCCACATCCTTCATAAATAGGATTTTGGTTTATAGGAATACAGAAATACTAACCTGTTCCTTTTTATTTTTTGGCCTGTTCTTATGACGATTGCATGTGATTAAAATATGTATGCTCATGTATGATTAAAATTAATTAGACATGTATACATGCAATTGAATCCACTACTTTCATAAATTTAAATTTTCTACAGTTTATACTTCTAACAATTATTAAAAAAACATTTTTTGCCCTAAAGACCAGGTTTATATATAATTCCTTAAGCATTTTATATAACTGGTACTAATTTTTCAAAAATATTTTTAGATGAACTCATAGAAGTAGAGTAAAATGGCTACTTTTTATGGGTTGTGGGAGAGAGATGGAGGAAATGAAGAGGCATTGGTTAAAGGGTACAAAGTTTCAGCTATATATATTGTGTTCATAAAGTTCATGTGTGATTTAAAAATAATTACTATTTTAGCTAATTTAAATTACACACGAACTTTATGGACACCCTTATAGGTAAAAACTTCTAAGATCTAAAGTACAGCATGGTAAAAATAGTAATACTGTGTTATATACTTGAAATGTGCTAAGAGGATAGATCTTAGGTGTTCACCCCCTCCAAAAAAAACACAAAGGTAACTATAGTATATGGCTTGAGGGCTATGTTAACTACTTAACTATAGTAATCATTTCACAATGCATAAAAATACTTTTAAATTAACCTTAGTAAGTATATATTTAAGATGTGATGTTACTTTTTTTAAAAATATATTCTTTTACTAACATTCTTAAGTATTTATTCTCATTTAGGCAATATAAGTTATTTTAAGAATCTAAACGTATCTTAGTAACTTTTAAAACCCTAAATCAAGATTTTCCTTCTGATGGCATGCTGAAATTATAGAAAAACAATTGCTGGTCTCTCTGATTTAGATTCCTGTGGCTTTGCTTTTGGATATTCTCTTAGGGAGAATTAACATTTAGCTATAATATAAATGAATCGTTCATTTAAAAAAATTTACTGAGTAACTGTTATGTGTAGACACAACAGGGAATAAAGAGATGAATATAACATGGTTTATAACTTTTTAAAAAATATTTCTTCAGTGGTGCACTATTCTTGTATTTCTTGCTTTTCTAAGTGTTAGGCATTAATTGTTCTGGGAACTTTTTCTTAACTTTTTAAAAATTCTAAATTATATCCTAACTTTATTGTACTTTTGAGTGTTATACTTTGTTGTTTAAACCTGTTCGAATATTTTTTAGTTTCCTGTTATTTTTATAGCTGACTTAGTTATTAATTTTATTTGTTCTGTGTTTCAGTGAGTTTGAAGTCTTTATTTCTTTGTTGAACCACTGTTTGTTTTTTCTTTCTTTCTCTCTTTTTCTGTCTTTCTAATTTTTTCTTTTGAATTTAGTCTGTTTCTGAATTTACACAATAGAAAGTAGATAAAAAGTTCTTAAAGATATAGCTGGGACATTTTAAGTTCATGAACTCATCCAAGAAAAAGTGCTACATAACTCACTGCTGAATATCACTGTAGTCATTTTCAAGGGGAGTACAACCTTCAAAGCAATTTTGGAACTCTTATTCTGTAATGGCTATCAGAGCTATTGTCATATGAGGGATGACAATTAAGTTCATAAACTCATCCTAGAAAATGTGCTCTCAGGGATGGACTGGTTGCTATCATTGGTGTGATAGCTTGCCAAGGGGAGTACCTCGAAGGTGACGTAGTCATATTTAGCTATGAGGTATGAAGTACTTTTTTTAGGGTGACTTTGTGAACGTCATTGCCTGAATTTGTATGTAGCCCTCGAAAAGATCTGCCCTCCCAAATTAATCTAATTATGATATCCTTCTTTTACTGGCTCTCTTGCATGATTGCTGAATCAGAACTTTGATTAATGTATAGTAGGCATCTTTCTTTTATATTTATTTGTAAGGATTGGACAAGGGGGATAGTAGGAGAGGCAGCAAGAGAAGTAACAAGGATCATCTCATGCAGGGCCTTGTAGAATATGGACCATTGTAAAAACTTCCATTTTCAATTAGTTTAAAAAAATTTTTCTGAGCAGAGGATTGACATAGTCTAAATTGCATCTTAAAAGGAAGGTTACTATATTGAGAACAGGCTGCAAAGGGAGCAAAGGTAGAAGCCAGGAGATTAATGAGGAAGCTATTGCAGTAATTCAGGAAAGCATTTGGTGGTGGTTTAGACTTTGGTTAGTAACAGTGGAGGTGGTTTTTAAAAATAGTTGGCTTTTTATTCTATTTATTTATTTAATTAATTAAATCGTAGCTGTGTACGTTAATGTGATTATGGGGCACCCTACACTAGTTTCATAGACCGTTTGACACATTTTCATCACTCTGGTTAACATAGCCTTCTGGGCATTTTCTTAGTTATTGTGCTAAGACATTTACATTCCACATTTACTAAGTTTCACATAAACCCTTGTAAGAAACAAACTAGGCAGAGA
>CAUYPK010069727.1:0-41825 GCA_963574355.1 Loris lydekkerianus | reverse complement strand
TCTATTAGTTTAAGAAATGTCCCTTCTATACCAATTTTGTTAAGTGTTCTGATCATGAAGGGATGCTGGATATTATCAAAAGCTTTTTCTGCATCAATTGAAAGAATCATATGATCCTTATTTTTAAGTTTGTTTATGTGTTGAATTACATTGATAGATTTACGTATATTGAACCAGCCTTGAGACCCTGGAATAAATCCGACTTGGTCATGGTGTATAATTTTTTTGATGTGTTGTTGGATTCTGTTTGTAAGGATCTTATTGAGTATTTTAGCATCTATATTCATTAGTGATATTGGTCTATAATTTTCTTCTCTTGTTGGGTCTTTCCCTGGTTTGGGGATCAAGGTGATGTTTGCTTCATAGAATGTGTTGGGTAATATTCCTTCTTTTTCTATATTTTGGAAGAGGTTTAGTAGTATAGGTACTAGCTCTTCTTTTATCATTATTATTTTTTAATTAAATGATTTTTTATTTTTATTTTATTTCAGGTTAATGTGAGAGTATAGATGACCAAATCACAATATTTGAATTTGTTAGGTGGAGTCCCTCTTGTAACTATGTCCTGAACCCAAAAGGTGTGCAATGCACTCCCACGTTGTGGCCATTCAGTGGGAGCACCCCCAAACCCTGCCATTATCTCTCTCCTCAACTTGAATTAAAATAAATTTTTCTCTTATGTGGGCATGAATTAGACTGTCCACTGGCTTCATATTAGTATTGAGTACATTGGATATTTGCTTTTCCATTCTTGTGATACTTTACTGAGAAGAATGTATTTCAGCTCCATCTAGGTCACTACATTATTTTTTAAATCTCTATTTCATTTATCTTTCTTTTACTATTTATTATTTTTTCTCTTCTACTGACTTTGGTTTTTGTTCTGCTTTTCTAGTTATTTTCGGTGCATGAGTAGTATTTTGGGTTTATTTGAAATTGTTTTATTTACTTGATTTTGTTTGTTTGTTTTTTGAGACAAAGTCTCACTTTGTTGCCCTGGATAGAGTGCTGTGCCATCATAGCTCACAGCAACTTCGAATTCTTGGGCTCAAGAGATCCTCTTGTCTCAGCCTCCCAAGTAGCTGGGACTACAAGTGCCCACCACAAAGCCTGGATAACTTTTAGAGATGGGGTCTCCCTCTTGCTCAGGCTGGTCTCAAACTTCTGAGCTCAAGCGATCTACCCACCTTGGCCTCCCAGAGTGTTGGGATTATGGGCATGAGCCACTGTGCCTGGCCTCTTCTTCCTTTTTAGTGCTATAAACATTTATTGCTATAAACTTCACTCTTAGTACTGCTTATGATATCCCATAGGTTTTGGTATGTTGTGTTTGTACAATATTTTCATTTGTTTGAAGAAACTTTTATATTTTCTTTTTAATTTCATCATTTGGTCATTCAGAAACATATGGTTTAATTTACATATGTTGGTATAGTTTTCAAAATTCCTCTTTACATTTATTTCTGGTTTTATTCCATTGTAACAAGAAAAGATATTTCATATGATTTTGACTTAAGAATTTGTTGTTTTGTTTTGTGGCCTAATATGGTCAATTCTGGACAGAGCTCTATGTGCTGATGAGAATAATGTATATTCTGTGACTATTGGATAAAATAGTGTGTAAATATTTTTGGGTTCAATTAGCATAAAGTGTAGTTTAAATCTAATGTTTCTTTGTTAATTTTATTTAGATGATCTGTCCAATGCTGAGAGTGGTGTTGAAGTCCCAAATTATTATCCTATTGAGTCTATCTCTCCTTTTAGATCTAATGATACTGGTTTTGTGTATCTGAGTGCTCTGGTGTTACATGTATGCGTATTTATCTATGATTGCTGTATCCTCTTGCTGAATTGATCCCTTTATCACTAGATCATGGCCTTCTACCTTCTATCTGCTTTTGTAAATAAAATTTTACACCAAAACTGAGTAGTTACTACAGTGACCTAGTTACCTCACAAAGCGTAAAATATTTACAATCACGTTCTTCATTCTGAGATATAATTTGCTTGTGCTAGCTCTAGGGCACTATAAATCTTGACTACTTTAAACTAAATGATTGGTTTAAGGTTTTCTGGGTTATGTAAATAAACGTAATGATAATTTAGCCTGTAAACCCAAATGAGGGCCATTTTGTGGTTTTGAATGATTATCATGTTTTTAGATAAATCCATGTTGTGTTTATAAGTAGTTCATTCCTTTTTATTGCCAAGTAGTTTAATTTTTTAGGGAAAAGTTATTTTTCCTTTTCACTTAACAGTAAGGTTACACAAGTAATTGTCACCTTGCTCACATTTGGGAATGGGAGGGGGGTAGATGACTTCCACTTTACTCTTATACAGAGTATGTAGCTCTTGGAGATCTTGTCAAGGGAGGGGTCTCTGGTTAGACTTCCCACCCTGGGCAGGCCTTCAATTTTGCTCTTTGTCCTTTAGGTCCTCAAACCTCTAGAAACCAATGCTCAAGTTTGCCTGGTTCACCCAATGCCTGCAAAACAAAAGGCAACTTCTGGCTTCTCTGCTCTGCTTACCTCTCCAGGAACCTATTTCCCCCTGGTCCTTGGCCTGAGTAGTCCTAATTTTCTTACTAGTTGTGGAAGCATCCAAACTAATTTTTTTTGTTTTATCATATAGGAAGAGGGTGGGCACTTGTTGCTATAAATAAAAGTTCTAGGAAGAGAAAATGAATTTTTTTGCCTTGTCAGTGCTGTTTGTTGTAGGCACTGCCATCTGGAAGAAAGACTCTAACCCCACTTTAGGTACAAATCAGATAGTAATTTATTATACCTGTGCAGGGGGCTGTAATAGCAAATGGTCCTGAAATGAGCCGCAGGTTGACTTTTTTTTTTTTTTTTTTTGCAGTTTTTGGCTGGGGCTGGATTTGAACCTGCCACCTCCAGCATATGGGGCTAGTGCCCCACCCCTTTGAGTCACAGGCACCTTCTGGAGTAGGTTGACTTTTATACCACTTTTGTGCTGTGTTGGCAGGCAAGCTGGTAAGTACAGAAGCAGAATGTGGCCGGTTAGTTAGCTCAGGGGGTGGCTCGGGGCAGGGTTACAGTCAGGGGGGCTGGTTGGCTCAGGGGTTTACATCGCGGCAGCTGGCATGGGGACAAACTTGGCTTGGGAAATTTTGTCCGAGTAAGCTTTCCACCATTGTTTAGCCATTGCTAGGGAGTTGGGGTAAGTTCTACCATTGTTTTACCTGTGGCTAGGAGTTTTTTGGGAACTCAGGGAACTTCCTTGTTCTGAAACCTGTTCTCAGAATTAACCCAAGGGGCGGGAGGATTGAGACGTGTGGGGACTCAGGCTGAGACAGTTGGGGGCCTTTAGGGTTCCCTTTGCTGGGTACTACACTGTTTATTGAGTCTGTTGTTGGAGGCACAAAGGGGGTGAGGGTTGGAGTCCTGAAGCTTGAGCAGCCCAGAACAGGCAGCCAGGACAGGCCTTCACCCCAGAGATGCCCTATAGGTGCTGGGAAGCAGGCTGGGCAGGTGGGACTGAGAACAGCCTGGCTCAGAATCTGCTCAGGCCCCCACCTGGCCACAGATGGGCTACCGCCCTGTAGGACTCCTGACCTCCTCCACCTCTGCTCTTCCTTGGACCCTCCAAACGAGGACCCAGGAAGTGAGACCCAGGAGATAACTCTAAATAAAAATAAAAAAAGTTTCTCTGAGTGTCTTAATCTAGATTAAACCCATTATTTTAATATGAAGGGCAAAAAGTCTCCTTTATATCATTACTGTTTATATGAAAATTAAAATTTTGGCTGAAGGTTTTTTGAAAGATGACATGATTTATAGGAAAATATGGACTGACAGAGGAAAAGGTGTAAACCTTTTGTGTTGATAGAGAAAGAAAAAACCCAATAGCAGGAAGGCAGAAAGTCAGCTGGGGGAAGGAGAAGGGCAGTGGAATTCTCAGCATCATGGGTGGGTGGTAAGTTTTCGGGCTGCCCGTGGGACAGCCTGGGCTGAGGATCCCATCAAGGCCTTTGATGGTCTTGGGGGGAGGGTCGTAAATTCCCGTTGTAGGTGCACCCTGCTGTTGTGAGAAGCATGTAGTGATCTTGGGCATAGCTGGCCTCTTGACTCCATGTTTGGCAAAGATGTCCAGGAGAACTTTGAGTAGAATATGTATATTCTATTTTGGTGACCTATTTAATAAAATATCTCAGAATCTTTTGAGTTCTAATCTATGATTAGGGAGTACCATGCCCAGAAGAGCAGGAGCAGTCAGTCTCTTCTCAAGGTGCAATGTGATATGTTTTTCTTATAAAAATAAAAGAATTTAAAAGTCTCTGAGAATCTTCAAAAAGTTATGTTTCTTGTCTTAAGATATAGCCTTGCTGATTAAACAAATCAATTAAGAATCCCAGATTAGAGTTGGGTAAGTTCTCAAATCATTGTTTCTCCAGCATTACGAGGTAAAACACCTGTGTGTATGTTTGCTGCCTGCTTTGCTTGTACTGCTCTGGCTCTGTGGAGCACAGCAATGACTAAGAAACACAAAGCCCCTGGTGTTATGCAAATTCAATCCAGCAGGTAAAAAATTTTAAAAGGTCAAGAAACATGTTTGGACAAATCCATCATTGGAGATTTAGAGTGGTTTTGAGTTTTTTCACATAAGTTTAGGATGATAAATGCCTAAGGATTCTTTTGAAAGAGTGTGCATTCGCCTTACCTCCAGTGTGAATGGAATCAAACTCTGTAACTAGGAGCAGGGTGTGAACCTCATGTCTACGGAATGCATACCTGACAGTGCTCACGTGCTGAGTCACCTGTGGACTTGACCTTGACTTAAAGCCTGTTTATTATAGTAACCGTCTTTTGATGCAGGCACACCTTGACATCTGATTGTTGCTAAATCAGGCACAAGTGAACCTGCTAGACTTCCTAACTGGAAGGAATTTTCCGTGCTGGTAGTAAGGCCAGTTCTGAAATTGTTCTTGCAGAACTGGAATTTTGTTCAGGATGGGAAGAGAAATGACTTTGGAAATCCTGTTCTAGCCGGTAGGTTCTGCAGAAATTTGGTTAACCAATGGAGTGATCAATGATGCCATGGCATCCCCCAGTAAATTTCCTGGTCTAATACCTCTCCTTGGAAAATACTCTAATAGTTATCATGTTTAAACATTTACATATTCTTTATGAAATACATACTGTGATTGGGGCTGTTAGTCCTGAGACTCTTTGGTGCGTAAGACAGGAACTTAGAATCCGGAAGTGGAGACAAACACCACTAACCGCATGAGGAAGTGGTGAGGCTTTTTCTTTTTTGCTGAGAAACAAAGTGCAATGGGAGTCTAAGAAATGATTCATGTAGGGTGGAAGGGTGTGTGCTAGGGAGGATGTGAGTGTGCCTCGGAGAATGAGTAAGTGCTCTCTGATGAAGTCAGGAAAAGTGCAAGGGAGGGATGGATTCCTGGTTCCTTACATGTAATGTCCTGCTCCCCAACCCTGAGAGAAAAACCCCAAATAGGAGAGGGTTGTTTATAATCAGAGACCTGGCTGCCTCTGAGATATTCCCTGCTCTTACTTTCGGAGCCATTTACCACCTCTCCACTATCATTACCCCACCCCAAGCCATCACCACTTCTCACCTGGGACACAGTCAGACTCCTCAAACTCACCTCCCTGCTTCTTCTCTTGTTCCCCGAATCATCTATTTGGTAAACACCAGTTAATATGGTAATTTTCAGTCATAAATTGAATCATGTCACTCCCACTTCGCAAACTCTCCAGTGGCTTTCCATGATGCTAAGGATAAAGATACAAATCCTCACCCCAATATTTGAAGGCCTACTGCAATCTGACCACTTGATGCATTCGGACCTCCAGCCTGATTTCTCCTGTGCTTTCCTAGAGCAGCACCCCCTGCACTCTGGCCTTATTTTCCTTTCTGAAGCCAATATGCATATTTCTGCCTCAGGGCCTTGGCACTTGCTGCCTCAGCTTGAAATGATCTTCTCCTAGATATTTGCAAAGCTCTCTTTCCTTTCTCTTGTCTGCACAAATATCACTCCTCCCCCACCTCTCTTCCCCTTTTCTGGCCTTCCTAACTCATAGCAGCCCTGCCCACTCTCTACCCTTTTACCTCTTTTTTCCTACTAGTACTTATTTCTGAACATTACGTGTTTGGTTTACACACCCCACTGCACTATATGCTTGACCAATATTTCCCAAAGAATGAGTGAATCAGTGATCATTCCTCAATCCTTCTTTGACTTTTGTGTGTCCTTGACAATTTTGAGAATTACAGGTTGGGTATTTATTGTACTGTTCTGAGTTAGTCCCATTCATTTGGATTCTTCTGATGTTTCCCTGATGAGACCCAGGTAAAGCAGTGCTGGGCTGTGCTCTTCTAATGGCACCCTGTTGGTGGCACAGGTTTTCATTTGCCCCATGACTGGGAATGTTCACTCCGGGTACTTGATTAAGGTGGGTATTTGTTTCTAGGGCTGCTACAGATGGGGTGACTTAAGCAATGGAAGTTTATTTTCTTGCAGTTCTGGAGTCGGGATGTCTGAGATCAAGGTGTCAGCGGGGCTGGTGTCTTCTGCGACTTTCTCCTTGGTGTGCAGGTGGGTCTCACTGTGACCTCACACGGTTGTCCCCAGCTCTGTGTTTTCTGTGTCCTAATCTCCTTTTCTTATGAGGACACCAGACATATTGGATCAGGGCCCAACCATATGACCCTATTTTACCATAATCTCTTCCTTAAAAGTCCTTTCTTTAAATACAGTGATAGTCTAAAGTGGAGGGGGTAGGACCTCAACATGTACATTTTGTGGGGCTTTTTCATGGTAAACTTACTCCTTTCTCCTTTGTTAGTGTAATAGGCCAACAGCCCCCCAAAAGACCCAAGTCTGTCTCAGCCTGTCTCAGCCTTGGTCCCCAGTGTGCCCTCCCCCCCTCTTGGGTTAAATCCGGGAACAGTTTTCAGAATAGAATAAGGAAGTTCCCTTAGTGCTCAAAAACTCCTAGTCACAGGTAAAACAATGGTGAAAACTTACTCAAGCAGAATTTTCCAAGCTACTGAGTCTCCCAAGAGCTGTCTCAGTGCCAATTGTCACGATGTAACCCCCTGAGCCAACTCACTATAACCCCTGCCACGTTGTAGTCCCCCTGATTGTAACCCCGTCCCTGAGCTAACCAGTCACATTCTTCTTCTGTGTTCGCCAGCTTGCCTGCCAACACAGCACAAAAATAGTATAAAAATCAGCCTGCTCCTCATTTCAGAGCCGTTTGCCCTTTGGGTCAGCAGCTTGCCTGCACAAGTATAGTAAATCACCATCTGATTTATACCTGAAGTGGGGTCCAAGTTTTTCTTCCGGGTGGCACATGAGTACAAGATTAGTTAATGAAGCATTTGGAGGGAGATATTGTGAAAATACAGAAGTAACCCATTCTTCATTGACTTTCAGTTTATTTATTTATTTGACAGAGAGTCTCACTCCATCACCCTGGGTACACTGCTGTGGCATCGTAGCTCACAGAAACCTCGAACTCTTGGGCTCAAGTGATCCTTTTGCCTTCGATTTTCATTTTTGGTAGAGACAGGGTCTCATTCTTGCTCAGGCTGCTCTCAACCCCATAAGCTTAGGCAATCCTCCCGCCTTAGCCTCCCAGACTATGAGGATTATAGGCGTGAGGCACTGTGCCCAGTTTTATTAACTTATTTATTTATAATAGTATGGACTTTGGATTTTCTATCTCTTTTAATGGATTAAAATCCATTATCATCTTGATTTATCTTGGTGAGTTCATCCCAAATTTAGCCCAATGGAGCTCTCTACCGGCTAGCTTCTATGTCCTATTGACATAGCCCCATCATTTTTGGTCTTTCTTTTCAGGCATAAGGTATTCCAGACTCATGTTGGAACTTTCCCAGCTCCAGCCCTCAAATTGATAATTTCCTCTGGGAGCCCTAGTTTCTTTCAGGGAAGAATAGTATTTAGAAGCCAAGACTTAGGAGCAAGATGTACATATTGCTTTTGGGTATTGCTGCTCCAAGCCCCGTTAGTGGATAGAGATGGGGAAGATGTGTGTACACACACACACACACACACACACACACACACTGCCATATCTATCATCTCTATCTCTACTTATGATTTATCTATCATCTGTCTTAAAAATTCCTTTGTTGATCAAATTCCTTTGTTTCTCTCTAAAACTTCCATTTCCAAGTCAATGCTACAGGGTTCATTTTAGCTTTCTTTCTCCCTGTACTTGTAAGTCCCCCCTCAGAGAGGAACCTCGTGCTCTATCTTTGACATATTTACTTGTAACTAATCTCATTGCCTTTGCACCATCCCTCACACGGATGACTTCCTTACCCTTGGTCAGTTTCACCTATTCATGCTGGGCCACCTAGTTCCACGAAGGCCTTTCTTACCCTGCTCAGCAGGGGCCCCTTCCTCATGTGGATTTCCCCCTTCCACCCTCTAGGCTTGACTCCCCACGCCAGGCTGTCCCCTCCCAGAGGGAAGGCCCATTACCCAGCACAGGCTTGGTCACCTCCCAATGCCCTGCACTGGGTCTCCTTCCTCCGTGGATGTTTTCCTCTCTGTGCTGCCCTGACACCCTGCCCTGGGCCACCACAGCAGCCCTACCACCAGCCCGGAGGCCCACCTTGCTCTGCCCACCTCCAGCTTCAGGACAGAAGTATTCAAGGAAAGGGAAGAAGTAGGGGAGGGGGAAGTGGTTTCTGGATATTCCGGTTTTGTTTTTAGTTTTTGACTTGTGGCTGCAGAGTATATGTTTTTTTTCAACCTTTACCTTCAATTGTAGGTTCCTTAAATTACACATAGGTAAGTATACACATTTAAGACATAGTCTGTTTCATTAACCACTGTCCTGGAGATGAATTTTAATTTAGATTTGATCAACAAAGGCTTATGCTTTCAAGTTTCATTTTGAAAAAATCTGACGTCTGATACTACATGAGACAAAGTTGTCCTATCTTGTTTTGGTGATGCAGATAAATGTAGTCTTTTCTCTTCCACATGTTCTCTCCTTACGTTGCTGTGTTATACTACTGGAAGAGCATCTTCTTCCACAGAGGTTGGCTCATGCCCCTGGAGGTTAGAGGACTTCTTCTGGCCCTAGGGTAGACACACCACCTAAGAGCATCATGCAGAGTCCTTTTTGATTTTTTTTTTTTTTTTTTTGAGACAGTTTCATTAAGCTATCCTCAGTAGAGTGCTATGACATCACAGCTCACAGCAACCTCAAACTCTTGGGCTTACGCAATTCTTTTGCTCAGCCTCCCAGGTAGCTGGGACTACAGGCACCCACGATGTCTGGCTATATTTTTGTAGCAGTTGTCATTGTTGTTTAGCTGGCCTGCGCCGGGTTTGAACACACCACCCTTGGTGCACAGGCACAGAGCCCAGAGTCCTTTCTGAAAAAGCAGTAGGGATGCAGGGAGATCACTCATTTCTTTAGAGATTGCAAATGGTAAGAACTATGCAGACCCAGAGATCCTGAGGGTCATTTTTGCTGCTACAAGGAAAGGTCCTTTTGGGAAGAAAGCCACCACGGAGGGAAACAGAGAGACAATGATGCCCCTTTGATGACATAGTTCTATACCCTTAATTCACCAATGCCTAGAGCCAGAATATTCCTTGACTTCCCAAATACAGTATTTGATAAAACCTTTTCCCCGTACCTTGGCTAGAATGAATTGGGTTTGAAGTTAAGAGTGAATTGAGTTTAAGCAATAGTCAGTTCCAAATGAAACAATCCTAGAAAAGATGGCTTTATACATATATATGTATAGTGTAGGTGTGTGTATTGTGCCCACACACACTTTTTTTTTGGCCATAGAATGAAATCTTCCATATAATCAAAAGCATAACACTTTGATGGAACTAGGGACAGGGCTCCCAAGGCCCTGATCACTTGGTTTCCTTTTGCCTTCAATGATACTCTCTAGTGTATCCTATTAAGCCCTGAAGATTTTCAGGGCAAAAGTTAAAGTACAGGCTACAGCAATAAATATATTACATTAAGGGATTTATTCCCTCCATTATAGGACCCTATTTTAATGAATTAAATGTGAAATATTCACAAGACCCTACTGAGCACTTACAGAATCTAAATGTCTCCTTCAGAGTGGTTTTTTGGAGGGTGTCAACTATTAAGCTAAATTAAATATTATCTTAATTAAACTGGAGTATAGCTCAGATAGGCACTTGTCCCCAGAAGCTTCTGGAAGTTTCCTACCTGATTCAGAACTCATGCCTGAAGCCAAAAAGTTGTGTGAGGGGTGTTGTGCCAGACGATAGAGGCCACAGAGGCAGATGGATTCTTTAGCAATTGTACAGCACAAATTCTCTGGTCAATGCCAGGGACCGCAGCCAGGAAGGGTTATTGCAACTCCTAGAAATGGAGGAAGACTTCCCAGAAATCTCCCTCTCCAATTTATGAATATTGTTCACTGTAACTTTACACCTGATTCTACCCCTGGTAGCTTGTGGGAAATCCCATATTCAATAATAAACACGAATTTGTCAAATGCCAGAGTGGTTTGTTTTGGCATAGAACATATTGCTCTCACAGCTGAACATAAAAGGGATACCTAACTCTAACAGACCCTCAAAGGGATTTATTAACACTGGGACACAAGACAGAAGGAGCCTGGGCTCTTCAGTTGCCTCGGGGAGGAGAGCTACTCTGACCAGGAACACCCACCTTACAATGTTACATGAGTGGGGAATAAACCTTCTTGTGTTAAGCGGCTGTTTTCTTGGGGGTTGTTTATTGTAGCAACTACTGGTTTCCCAATAGAATATCAATTTTATCTATAAAATTGGGATAAAGTTGTTGTGAATGAGTGAAACAATCCTTTTGAAACATTTTCCAGGGTGCAAACTATTATCCCAATATGATGTATTGATAGTATCTTCACAAAAAACATGTGATAACTAGAGAAGGAATTATTTCTTTGTTTCACAGGTGATACAACTGGACAGAGTGATTATGTGGCTTGTTTGAGGTTCCTTCATGAATTAGTGACAGGCACGGGGCTAGAACTCTTCATCTTCTGCCCAGGACCCTTCCGTGACATCTTCCATGATATCGTGCAAGGATCCAGGGCAGTGGAAGGAAGCGAAGGCAGGGGGAGTTGCCGAAGACACGGATGCAGTGATTCAAGGGTGTCCCTGTGTGGTGGAACCAAATGCCCCTTTCTGCAGAGGTCGTATGTTTGGTTGTCAGTATGTGGATGGGAAACATAACTACACCTTACATATGTTTTAGTTAAATTAAAAGATTGATGTGTATTTTATTTTGAGGTGATTATGGAAATACCTTTCTCATGTGTAATGGAATTTTCTCCTTTTAGCAATGCTGAAGGCAGTTCATTAAGCTACATATGTTGTCAGTGCAGTTTCCCACATGCTTCCATGAAACATTTGTCTTCTCCAGATGGTGTGTCTAAAGCCCAGTTGTTCTTCCAAATAAATTTATAGTTATGACTAATGTGCTATCTCTCTAGACTAGGGGAGAGTTCTTTCCTGGAAAAAGAAATGGTCTCCTACTATCCAAAAGGGGATCGATTTTTCATTGGAAAGTAGGCACTAAACTGTTTTAAGATAAAATTTGGTGGGATATCAGTTTACAGAAATCAATTGGTTGGACATGTTGCTTTTATCCCCCCTCTACCCATAAAATCTGTGTTTTTTAGTTCCTTCAATAAAAGAATCTCAATCACAAAAGTTCCACTGAAGACAGTCCACATATTTCTAACCTCTTGCTTTATAGCTTTGTTCCAAATAATGTCTTACTTTTTTAATTAAAAATTCAAACATTTATTATTCAATATTTAATATACGATAAAGAATATTCACAACATATATGTAAGTTGAGAAGCCTGTTAATAAATTGAATGCCCAGGGAACCACCAGTCAACTCAAGAGCTCAGCAATACAAATGCTATTATATTAATCTGTGGTTCCTCACATTCGTACCATTCCCCTCTCCCAACGAGAGCCACTATCGTGCCTTATTTTCTTACATTTTCATGAACTGATCATAATGATTTATTTATCATTAATACATTATTTTTATTTATAAAATTTATTTATGCATTCTTTATTAAAACAATATTATAGTGATAATTATTTATGAAAACCTTAATGGGAGATGATAGAACATGACTTCAGATTGATATTAAAAATAATCCTTAAGCTTCCATTGAGAAAGCTTATGATTTTTCAAGTCTATAAAACTCACAGTAGCTCTCTGAGCTTACCAGGGCACATGTTTTATCCTTCTTCAGATAGGAAATGGAGGCTCACACTGGACCCATGTACTAAAAGGTTGCAGAGTTGGTCCTAGAACCAGAGTCCTCAGAACCTAAGACCTACGGTCTTCATGCTAAATGACACTGCCAGTGAATGAGTAGCTATCCAGATTTCAAATGATAAATCCTTGTTTCTAATCTGACACTGTGGGTGACAGCAACATGACAGGACTTTGATGTGAGTACCCGAGAGGGACCCCTACACTGAGCCATGTGGGGAGGTGGTGGATGAGAAAAGAGGCACTGGTGATAGGTTTTGGAGGCTGTCCGGCCAGAGAGGACCTGCCCCTTATTTCCTAGAGAAGCCTGGAGGCAGCTAGCCTTGACAAGAAGTCCTTCTAACTAAACCCCTTGCTAATAAGGTGCAGCTGAAGAAGAGCAGGAATGGTGGTGTGGCAGGTGCTCAGAATGTCTTCCTGCACCTTAGCGCCTCACCCCACAGCTGCACAGAGGAGTTCCCCACAGGGTCCTTGAAGTGACTGGGAGCTAACTAGAGAACCTGGAGGGACGGCGGAATGAAGATGAGGAGGACCCAGGCTGACTTGCATGGGCATGATGACTAACATGAATGAGGAGGGGGACAAGACACTTCTGCACGCAGTGGGGACCGAAGCTTGTCAAAGAAAGAATGGACAAATTGTTTCTGCAATACAGCCAGTGTGATAGAAGGTCAGGAAGGGCTGCAGGCTGTTCCCACAGTGCCAGGACAAGAGAAGCCACAGCTTAGTTGGGGAGATAGATAAAAAATCAAGGATGCTGAGCTGGGCTCCAGGGCTCACGCCTGTAATCCTTGCACTCTGGAAGGCCGAGGTGGATGGACTGTCTGAATTCACAGGTTCAAGACCAGCCTAAGCCAGAGTGAGACCTGGTCTCTAAAAATAGCTGGGCATTTTCTCCGGCACCTGTAGTTCCAGCTGGAGCTTATGAGTTGGATGAGAGGAAGGCAATTCAGAGGAGAGCAATCATGTTCTGAGTTCCAGAGAAGTCAAGTGCATAAAATGTATGGAAAATAGTGAGAAGCCCAGATGTCCAGAAGGTCAGAGACACGTAAGGCAAATCCAGGGCAAGAGTCAGGACAAGGATGTGGAGGCCAGATTGTAAAGAACCTTGTATGACATATTAATTTCCCCCAACCCTAGACCTACCTATGGTTTCCAGAACTTTCTTTATAAAAGGCAGCTCTGATCATGTCATTTGGCTAAAACTCCCTCAGAACAGGAATCCTTAGCTTTTATTGTGCCATATAGATATACGCTAGCCTGGTAAAGCTCTGAAAAATATTTTTCATTAATAAATAAGATCACCAAATAAACCACTGACATTGAAATATAGGTCTGTAGTATTAAAATACTCAGAAAACTTGTAAGCCAGGTGCTTCTTTAGTAGTATGTTAACAACCTTTGTAAGTCGGTTTAATACTGTCATTTGAAAATAATCATGAGTACAGTAACACTTCATGACATCTGTAGCAACTGTAAAGTATTGTGAAAATACCTGATATTGACTAAGTTACAGATCCTGATAATACTATGTGGCTTATTGCCTGAATTCTTTATATTTTGATTTATTTATTTTAATCTTATTTCTCTCTCTCCCCACCCCCCGCCCCCATTTTTTTTTGAGACAGAGTCTCAAGCTGTTGCCCTGGGTAGAGTGCCATCACAGCAACCTCCAACTCTTGAGCTCAAGCAATCCTCTTGCCTCAGTTTTTCTATTTTTAATAGAGACAGGGTCTTGCTTTGCTCAGGCTTGTCTTGAACTCATGAGCTCAAGCAATCCACCCTCCTTGGCCTCCTAGAGTGCCAGGATTACAGGCGTGAGCCACCGTACCTTGCCTATTGCCTGAATTCTTAATTGAAGGAAATATTACATTTCAGTTAGAGGTTGGTGAAAATAAAGATGTTATTTTTTTCCTCCCACCTAAGTTCATGAACCCTTTGAATTCTATGGTCCTTAGGCCTTAGAGAATGATGTATTATTTAATACCTATGCTGTATGAAGCAGAAACTCTCCACTATTAGGGAAGAATGCCTCTTTCTCTCTCCTGGTTTCCACACTTCCTCCCCCCACACCCTCCAACAAAGCTGGCCTCTAGCCTTGCTTGTGTTCTTAACCATGCAGGTGGAGTAAGGTTGAGGTGAGTGTATCTTTTAGGATTAGTTTGCAAGGGACAGAGTCCCAAAATAATGGTGGTATTAAGCAAGATAGAGTTTATGCCCCTCTCACCTAATGTGCAGGTGGATAATGATGGCAGCTCTGCTCCCTGGCGTCCTTCTATCTGCACAGCACAACTCATGATCAGGATGGCCTCTCCAGCTCCAGCAATTTTGTCTGTATTTCAGCCAGCTGATAAGAGGAAGGGGCAGAGGTGTATCACATTCTTTGAAAAATGGCTGCTGAAAACTATCACTCAACCATTCTGCTTCCATCTTATTGGCCAGCACTTAGTTCATGGCCACACCCAGTTGCAAGGGAACCTGGGAAATATAATTTTTATTTTATGGAGCCATGGACTTGACTAAAAATTCTATTATGGAAAAAAATAGAGAGCAAATATATTGAAGGACAGCCAGCAGTTTCTGCCAAGTGTGTGACAGACACACATCTAGATTGTTAGCACTAACGCACTGAAAGTCCTGAGTTGGGGGATTGGTCACTTTCGCCTTTCCTGCATAGACAGTGACTCACAGACTCACAGACTCAACTTTCCCTCTGCTCAGGTGCTCTGAGATCTAGACTGGGGCCTAAGAGTTCCTGTTAGACTCTCACATAGGCCTTGTTCTCCCATCCTAGTCTTTATGAATAGAGTTGGTTCTCTGCTGATTCATTTATATCTCTCTTGGTTCAGAAGTCAAAGATGAGGGGTGTCATGCATTGGAGCCCCCTCAGAGATTCAACAGTAGCAAGGAGATGAGTTGGGAGGCTCCCAATACCTTGCAAAGTTTACCATTAATATTAAACTATTATCAGTCTGCAGCTTCCTCTCAGGAAGGTTATCAATATCTTTGTTCTGTTATCAAAAAAAATGCGGGCTTATTAGTCATTAGGCTAACAGAATGGGGGAGGTGGGACAGAGAGAGGGGTGCTTAACCCAAAGGGAGAAAATGGGTTAAGAAGAATATTTTACTAGCAATGAAAATATCTTATTTTTGCATATACCTAACAACTTCCTAAGCACTTATACGTATACTTTTTTTTTTTTTTGAGACAGAGTCTCATTCTGTCACCCTGGGTAGAGTGCTGTGGTGTCACAGCTCACAGTATCATCTAACTCTGGGGTTTAAGCAATTCTTTTGCCTCAGCTTCCCAAGTAGCTGGGTCTACAGGTGCCTGCCACAACGCCCGGCTGTTTTTTTGTTGCAGTTGTCGTTGTTTGGCAGGCCAGTTCGAACCCACCAGCCCAGTGTATGTGGTTGGCACCCTACTCATTGGGCTATAGGAGCCGAACCCGTATACCTTCTTAATCTGCACGAGTTGGGATGTTACAGATGAAGAAGGCCAAGATTTCTAGGGTGAAGTTCTTTCCACAGTACTTGAGGCAGGAAAAGACAGTATCTACAGAGGAGTGTGTGTGTGTGTGTTTGTGTTGGGAGGGGAGCAAGGGAGAACTTTCTAGGGAAATAGCAATTAAATCAGCACTGTCTCTCACTAAAGACATGATCAATGAAGCAAAGGGGGGACTCGCTTCAGAGTTTGCCTGGATTTGGCTTTGACTCATATAATGGCCGTTTTAATTCCTGTTTTCTTTTTCTTTTCTTTCTTTCTTTTTTTTATGCTAGTCAGGTGAAACCGTGGGAGTGGAGACAAAGGACTCTGTAACTGGTTGTGCTCAATTAGTTGGAAATGCCACTGCCCTCAAACAGCCTCCTTTTACTTTCCTTCTGACTTTACCAGCTGTTGTTGGTTAAAATGTCCCGGAAGGACAGGACAGAGGCAGAGCTCCAGCCCATCACTGTAGAGATTTCCTGGGACACTCTACAGCGTGCAGGCGGGGCTCAGCGGCTGCAGTGCACGAGTGCAAATCATCTTCCTTTTTTTCCATGGATGGGCTGGGGGTGGGGGTGGGGGGGCTGGGGATCTAAGTGCCTCCCCTCCCCTCAGGGGTGAGTCAAAGGGATTGGGCTGTGGAATGAAGTATCTACAGGACTGAATGTCACCTGACCTGGTGCATTTGGGAATCTGCTCCTTATTTCCTGCTTCTGTCTTCCCTGAGGCCTGATTTTGTGCTGTTTCTTGATTCTGGAATTACCGCATATCCTTCCAATCCTTGACTTTCTAGTTTAAGTCAGCCAGAGTTCACGTTTGCTCCCTAAAGTGACACAACTCCAGCAGGTCCACAGGCAACACAATGTGTGTTTAGCCCCTAACCTTGGACAGCACCATAGTCTGTGCAGGCACACTCCCACATAGGTACTAGCTAATTTGTGAAGAAAAAGGACTTTTTATTTTTTTTTCTGTTAACAATTTTTTTAATTAAATCATAGCTGTGTACATTAATGCAATCATGGGGTACAATGTGCTGGTTTTATATACAATTTGAAATATTTTCATCAAACTGGTTAACATAGCCTTTGTGGCATTTTCTTAGTTATTGTGTTAAGACATTTATATTCTACATTTAGTAAATTTCTCATGTCCCCTTGTAAGATGCACTGTGGGCGTGGTCCCACCAATTACCCTCCCTCCACCCATCCTCCCCCTCCCTTCCCCTCCCTTTCCCCATTCCCCATATTCTTGGGCTATAATTGTGTTATAGCTTTCATATGAAAGCTATAAATTAGTTTCACAGTAGGGCTGAGTACATTGGATGCTTTTTCTTCCATTCTTGAGATACTTTGCTAAGAAGAATATGTTTAGACAGAAGACAAGCTGGAGCCAAGCCGAACGCTTGATAAAAGTATGGAGAATGTAGTAGGAAGCTTTAGGGAGACAAGCTGAAGGTCAGCTGGAGACAAATAAATCTGGTTGAGACAGGGACGTGAACTTATGGTCTTAAATTGTCAGCAGGGGAAAAAATAACAAAGTTGTGTTTCTCCGCGAAGAAAGATGAGTTAATCAGGTTAATCTGATGGATGCATCATAGGAGTTTGGGTATTTCAGCCGTCATGAAGCATTTTGACTTGACTAGATTTCCGCAGAAATGACCAACCTCACCAAATTGAAAACTTTCTTCAAACTTGGTGATTTGGCCATTCACTGGAGACCATTTGATGTAAGAAGCTCCGTGAGGTCCCTGTTAACTGCTGGAGTGCATATGGAATCAGGTGGAATGGAAAGATTCTGGAACCTGGTAGAATCTAGGTGAGCATTAACAGCACATTTGACAATCACGGAGCGGATGGTTGAGATGCCTTTGAAAGAATGCCTTGGGCGCCATCTCGTGGTCAATGTCATGAATGCACTGACTCCAACTCAGTCTCAATTTGCCAGAAAGACTGGAGACTTAAAGAAAGATGGAGACTACACATCTTTTGTATTTACCTGGAAGGATTTGGAAAACATCCTCCTAAGTAAAGTATCACAAGAATGGAAAAGCAAGTATCCAATGTACTCAGAACTAATATGAAACCAATAGATGAACAACTACATGCCCACACTAGAGAAAAGCACAATTAAATTCAAGGCTGGGGGGTGGGGGGGAAAGGGAGGAGGGAGCTCCGTGTGCTCTCACCTAACAGGCACGATGTAGGGGTATACATCACACCTCCAGAGTGAAAGGCTCAACTACAACTTGGACTTTATCTAACAAATTCAAACAATGCAACCCAATCGTTTGTACCCTCATATTAATCTGAAATTTTTTAAAAAAGTTATGAAGGCTTTTGGGTTGTTGGGACTTGAAACTGTCTCCCCAAAGAACCAATGTCCTACAAGGAAGTTACTTTATCCTACTATGGCAAAGACCTGGTCTATTAATCATGTCTCTGTCAGCTTCAGGTGACAGAAAACTATTTTAGACTAGCTTTAGCAGGGACCAAGGCTAGATCTAAGACTCAGTGTCACCAGGACCTGTCTCTTCTGTTTCACATGTCCGTGTGGTTTTATCCCCTCTTGCTTTAGGGAAGATTGTTGCCAGAAATCCAGATTTCTAATAATTTTCCATATTATTGTTCAACTACACTTAGAAAAATCTCAAGGAAGTACTCTGGCCTGATTGGATCTCATGCCAAGCTTTGTACTAGTCACATGAGTAGGAAAAGGGGCACCATGCTCCCACAGAGGGAGGTGGGCGAGCATTTGTCATTGGGTGGAGAAGGGATGGAATATTTCACCTTAGGGAGGGGCAGTGGGAAAACTTGTTGGGCAAATGAGCAAGCTAAAGATAGCAGTCCAAACCCGCTACATTCTACTGCATGGACACTGGAACACATCCACACCCTTCTTCCCACGCATGCCATTCCAAGTGTGTCTAAATACTATAATTTTCCTGAAGACAGGCCTCCAAATTCATCTTCTTCTAACGAGGAGTTAACTCAAAGATACATTGAGTTGATGTGGGCACATCAAGTCTGTCTGGGATTTATTCCCGTTGGGTTCAGATATAGTGTGTGCTCTTGTCTGAGAATCTATTTTTATTAAGAAAAAACCTTGACCACAAAGTCAGTTTGTTTGAATTAAGGATTTGAAACAAATTCGCTTCAAGGATTTGATTCAAGGATTTGAAAATTTCTAGAAGAGGCAAATCCTGTTAAGTGTCTTGTTTTATGAGGTCAAACACTTCATAGACATTCATTCATTCAATTCATTGTTTTGAATAAATATTGACATGATACTTGTCAGGTGTCATTAGGTGCTAGGAATATGTCTCACTTCTCTCAACTTACTGACATGAGCAAGGAAGTACAATACTGACCAGTAAAGGGCTGTTGTAATTGTAGTATGAATTGTGTGTGTCCTATTTGTACCATTTTTACAGAATTGCGTATCTTTCAAAAGTAATAGTTACAAAAAATTGAAACCACCCAATTAAGAGAATCAGAGAATTGATACACAGAATAGACATAAATAGAACTTCAAAGAGTTAGAAGCAGTAATAGGATCAAATTTAGATTGGAAGACATTTGATAATGGTTTATATAAAAAGGTAGAAACATTTGTCTTCCTCTTTCTAGTTTTTCTGAACTTTTTTCCTAAGCAGAATCAGAGTTTAGTTTGGACTTGAGGGAAAATGAATCATGAAGCAGAATATTTGGATCATTTTGCATTATTCTTTGATTAGTCTCAGAGCTCAGTGTCCTGTGGCATTTCTAATGTAAAGCAAATAGAATGACATCTTAAGATGTACATCTAGTGTTATAATAGAGGAGAAGGATTAGGTACTGCTGAAGTGATGAGTTTTAGCATAAGATTGACCCTCCTTGGAGTCTTGGCTTCACTCTTATTAGCTGTATGACTTTTGGTAAATTTCTGAATCTTTTCTAATTCTCAATTTCCTCTTTTGTAGTGGAGATAATACTAATACTCACCTCAAAAGGTTATTGGGAGGGTTAAATAAATATATCACCATATTAGCACATAGTAAGGATTCAATAAATATTAAAAGAAAAATCAGTAAAAAACAATGTCTTTGTAAGTGCCTTTTAAAGGGAGGTACTATGTGGTAAAACCCACGTATTAATGTCACAGAGACTATTGATTTAATGATCATTGTCTATTAATATAATGTGTTACTGTGGTCCTAAGGGAGGACCAAGGTCACTTGGAAAGAGTGTTGGGAGTGTGAAAATTAAAAGATGTTTTTATTTATTTTACTGAATGATGGTACAGGGGAGTCACTGGACTAGCAAAACTTCTTCCTGCTGTTAAGGTCTTATTCTGTGTGGAGGGAGCACCACCACCCTAACACTTTGGCCTTTTTATGCCCCTTCTTGCTCCCTTCTGGAGGAGGGGGCACTTGCCTGACTGGTGACTGAGGAAGGAGTGACCGCAAAGACACACATCAGCCTGGCATCTTCCTCTCTCAGGAGGGAGCCTGCCTGCAGGAGGCTGGTGTTCTACTCTGATCGTCCTTGCTGTCAATGCCTCAGACAGTCCCTGTTTTTCAGAGGCTTGACTCAATCCAGTGGTACTTGTGACTCAAAAGACAAGCAGTTTCATTCTTAATTAAGAATAATGCGATCCACTTGCCTAAAGACATAAGCTACGTTGTATTATCGCCACGATGTCCCATTTCCTATCTGCCTTATTCTTGGATCTTATTTCTCACTTATCACCTCACTACATTTGTGGGAAAGATGGATGTCATTTAGCAAGTGTGTTGAAATCCCAACAGTCCCAACTGTCAACATACTAATTATGTACATTACACTGGAGACTACGAGCCTTAGGAGAACGCACTTCAGAATTATCTCCCGAGGGCTGAGAGAGCTGGGGTGTTTATGCACCCTCCCATTCCTCACTAATTGAGGGATAGTTAATTGAGGGGCACTTTTCGCTTGTCCATTTTGTGACTAGAAGAAGCTCTCAGTTAGGGAAATGCAGATATTTGATGTAGGAAACCATCCGTCTGACTAGAACAATCTGTTGAAATTAGAAGTGACTTTCAGTGTGTCGAGGGGACATGGACCGGGTGCCAACAGTGCCTGCAATGAGATTGTCCTTGAATCCCCTGTAACTATGTTGATTCCATAGCGACTGTTTCCTCCGTTATTAAACTTATGACATATGGGTTTATTTTTTTCCCTAGGCAACAAGCTGTGTTGGGGAGAGACAGGGTCCAATTTGGTCACTGTGTATTACCAAGCCTAGGTGCTCAGTAAATATTTGTTGAATGAATGTTTTGATCAGGAATAAATAAATGCAGTGGGAAATGAGTGGGAAAAAAATCAATATATAATTATTGGTATATTGTAAGGAAATACATTTGCTACCCATAGAATAGTAATGCTGAATTCATTTAACACAAAGACATGAAGTGCTTGGTTGGAACCCACCTGCTATTAGGCTTTAAGGAAACTCTTGCCCCTTACAACTTTAGAGTCCAAGAAGAAAGGTGGAGATAAGATATTTTTCTTTGTTATCACAAATTATGAGCAAGGAATAGTTTCCAAGAAGGTAAAATAAAGTAAGAGATTTGTTATATCTAAAGTATTTCTAATCTGTCTTGACTCTGAAGCTACTTGTCAAAATTTCTCAGTAGAAGAGAATTCAGCAAAGACGAATTTTAAGGACAAGGATATGATAGTGTAATGTAACAATAGTGCCAGTAGGTGGTACTGTTTCACGTAGCATTAGAGGTTTCTGGGGTTTGGACTCTTTTAAAAGAGTTCCCAACATTATTCTCAAAATGAATTAGATTAGTTTCTGAAGGATTAGTAGGGTTTTTAGCATCAGACAAACAATAAGAGAGAAAACACCAAAATCAGCCACTTCCTTCCATAAGCAAGAGACGATCTTTGCAATTTATACAACTGCAGTCAATAGTATGGGGAAGAAAAAATATATGAAAAAGATGGCTAAGTTCAAGTTGATTAAAGGCCCTGGTGTGGCGTGGATGATTCTAGTTTTGAAAGACTATTCTGGATGGGCACCTATGCTGGGAAAAATTGGATATAGTGGCTAGTGGGTAGTTTTTGCTATAGAGTCAAGAGTTGCTTGAATATATAGCTTTAAAATGAACTGGGAAGTGCTGGGTTTAGCTTTGTGAATTACCACATATGAAATACAATTATGCTTGCAAACTACTATATTTAAAAACAGCTCACAAAGTAATTCTCAATACGCTAGTATTTATAACTTGACAAACGGCTGAGCTGTCTTAATATTTCAATTGAATCTAATAAACACTTACTGGGGGTCTACTATGTCCCAGGCAGTCTGCCAAGCCCCGGGAATCCACAAATTAGTAAGACAGAGCCCTTCCTTGTGTTAGCCTTTAGCACAGAGTTTTAGGGGAGGCCCCACTTTTTCACTATCACAGCTGAGGAACTTGGATCAAGGGCTGTGGTGTGAGGAGAGGAGTTGATCTGGGAGACCACCCTAATCCCTGGTCTTCTCTGTAGCAAGGTCTCTGTTTCCTAAGACACAGACCTTGCTTCATCTGGGAGCAACTGAGGAGTAAGAATCCCCAACACTCTGCTCAGGCCCCTGGCACCACCCCCTTCAACACAGAGGGGAGCACTAGGTCATAAATGTTCATCAAAATATAGACATAGTTTTTTAAAAATGCCATCTTTTATCACACCTGAATTTTATAATCATACCCTTTTCTAGGAAGCCTGCAGAAGGCACAAAAAAGTGGCCAGAATTGGCTCGGCGCCCGTACACCGGGGCTGTCAGGTTCAAACCTGGTCCCAGTCTGCTAAAAATAACAACAACAACAACAACAACAACACGTAGCCAGGCATCGCGGCCGGTGCCTGTAGTCCCAGCTAATCACATATTCCAAGCCTCGGTGGATGAGGCCGAGTCCTACCCACTGAGCCACCGGCGCCTCCAACAGGTCCATCATTTTGAAAGCAACGTCAACATGTGACTTCGCGACAACGGCAATGAAGAACTGTGGTTAATTAACTCAGGAGAGTTAATTCTGAGAGTATTCATGGGCAAATCCATGAAGGGGCTTTTTATAGTTCTCCCATGTTTTCTTACATGTGGTGGGTCCCCGAAAGCTGGTGTTCTAAAAGAAACTGATTCCAGGACACCTGGGGTTGGCGGGTCCCAGAGCCGCCCCCTGTTTGCAGGGGACCCAGTCTGCTGACTCACGTGGCCGCCCCCTTGTGTGCCGGGGACTCGGCCTGCTGGCCGTGTCACGTGGCCGCCCCCTTGTTTGCAGGGGACTCGGCCGCTGCCTCACGTGGCTGCCCACTTGTGTGCTGGGGACTCAGCCTGCTGGCCGTGTCACGTGGCCGCCCCCTTGTTTGCCGCGGACTCAGCCGCTGCCCCCTTGTTTGACGGGGACCCGGCCTGCCAGCTCTTGTGGCCGCCCCCTTGTGTGCCGGGGGACTCAGCCTGCTGCAGCTCACGTGAAGCGAGGACAAGTTTCTCTCTACCTGCCACGTGCAATATGGGAGCACGGCTGCTTTTGTTGCTGATGAAAATATTATGGCCTTAGTTCTCTGTAATCAATTTACTGCTTTATGGACCCTAAGTCCTCCAGAGAATTTAATAAATTCACATTATGTTTCTAAGTGCTGCATTGTGCATTTGGAGCACTGATTTAGCTGACAAATGTGAAAAATTCGTGTAGCGAGACAAGTCCTAGCGATTAGATAAACGTGTGGAAGCTACAGAGCGCGGGCTGCTCTGGAGAAGGCCGGAGTTAACACACAGCCCGGGCCTCTGCAGACGGCTGCAGGTGTCTCCGCTCTGACAGATGACATGGCGGCACCAGGCCTTTGGGGGGCAGTTACCCATTTCCAGTGGGGTCACATTTATGGTTCTCTAAACTTCCTTGGGACTGAGCAGAGCAAAGAACAACAAAGATAAAGGTGATGGTGGAAAGTGTGACTAGGGTGGCACTCACAGACTTAGAGAATAAAATAGGCACAGAATTAGGGACATTTGCCCTGAGGATGTCAGTAGGAACATTTTGTGGAATAGTATTACACAGTCACTTGTTTAAAACTGGTTCCACTTACACTTGATCTTAGCCAAAAGGCTGGGAAGTGATGAACAGCTGGTTCTGCTTACAGTTACATTGAGACTTTCTGCACATCTCTCTCTCTCTCATTCTAATATACTTCCAAATGTAAATAAATGTATTAAAAAAATAAATACGAAACCATTTTTATTCAAAATAATCTGTTTTTGCTAATGTACACGTAAGCATTCTGCATAGTTATAATCAATTGCTTTGTCTTAACAATACCATTTTTGTATTCCAGTTTTCCTCTTTAATGGTATTTCATACAAACAATAAAATGTTATTTTGTATCCATCAAAATGAGCCATAGATCTGTTATTTTAAGTAGATTTTTAGTCTTCATTTATGAAATTTATCTTTACATACGAGTGGACAGGTAGTGCATTGTTTCAGAGACCACTGTTGGTCAGAATCACTGCAAGTTCAGTGTTTTGAGTTTTGAGTTTCAGCTGACATGAAGATTTGGGATTTCGCTTGAGTTCTCAAATTAGGGGAAATCTGCAACAGGTATTCGGGGGCTGGAGATGTTGTAAGAGCTGATGTGCAAAACAAGCTAATGCCTGCCACAACCCTGACCTTGGGGACATCTGACCCTGCTGTACTTCTGCGCTGGCAGGCTCTGAGTGCCCTTCCACTGACCCTGGACACTCTTCTGATGGGCCAGGTTTGGAGCTGCCTCTGGCTCTGGATCTGGGTGGTGTAGACACCCAGATGCTTTATGAATGAGAAGGGAATATCACTTTATGTATATGGATGCTGCAAACAATGTTTGCCAGATAAGCTTCCTACTACTCACAAAGCAGCAAAAGAGTTAGGGAAACCAAACATGTGTGTTCAAATATTGATGCTCTGAAATAGAATGGGAATGGATATTTTCAATCAATGAGTCTGGGGTTGAGAATTATGATTTCAGGAGGTTTGGTACTTATTCAAGAAATGAAAATACTGGGTGGAGCCTGTGGCTCAGTGAGTAGGGCACTGGCTCCATATACTAACGGTGGCGGGTTTGAACCTGGCCCCCGCCAAACTACAACAAATAAAATAGGTGGGTGTTGTGGCGAGCGTCTGTAGTCCCAGATACTCAGGAGGCTGAGGCAAGAGATCGCCTAAGCCCAAGAGCTGAAAGGTTGCTGTGAGCTGTGACGCCACAGCACTCTACTGAGGGTAACAAAGTGAGACTCTGTTTGTAAAAAAAAAAAAAAAAAGAAATGAAAATACTAATTTGATGGTGGGGTCCTGGTTATTAGCAATATGTTAAGTAAGTCATGACTATTTCCTTTGAAGGTCATTTGTAAACTTCTCACCGAGCTTCCCTCACCTGTCGTCCTTTACCTGATGTTGACACTGAGGCATAAGGAAGGTGAATGACTTAAAATCCAAAAGCCAGCCAGTGTCTGAGGGGAGATTAAAACCCGCGTTCTATGTTTTCCACTCACACTTTCCCTCCTAGACTGATAGTTTGAGGTATGAGAGCTCTGTTTTTTGTGTTAAAATGTTTAATAACCCTTATGTGATAGAAGCTGTATACTTAGTATCTATTGGTTGGGAAAATCCAAAAGAAAGTCACAGACCCTTTGCAGGGACCCTGTAACCCATTGGGTTGGACAATTATTTCACAAGATATTTTTATTTTTCAAGACTTTATAGTGAATTCCTGTCTGGATAGTAGCACAATGCAGGGATATTATAAACTTACTTGTGAAGCTCCCTACTCCTCAGGAGTTAACAGCAGATGATGAGAAATGGAAAAGCTGGAGGTTTAGCAATGGCCCCCTTCAAGAGGAGGGGACTTGACAATGAATGTGCTTTCTAGAAGTTCAGCTTTCTGTATGGGGAATGGCAGCAAGTGCCAATTCTTACTGTATATTTATTATATTCCCACCACCCATTCTGAGACGATAGATGTCAAATGCCCATGCCAGGCAGGAAGATTCTACGTGATTACTCAAATGATAAACCAATGAGGTCAACTTGCTTGTGAGGTTGTGATTTTATTTTTGCCACTATTTTGTTGCTGTCATTCCGGATAAGTATGTCTCCATACCTGTCAGGTCAAATTTGCTGTCAATTGTAATACCTAAAATGCATATCTCCCTATGTATACATTTTTTTCATTTTCTAAAATGAACATCATAAAAAAGACAGAAACGTGACCTCCAAAGGTTGGATACAGACTCCAAATACTGTACAGCAGCTTCATTTTTTATTAGATTTTATGTGTTTCCCCCTGCCCCCCGGTTGCTGGATAAAATCCATACAAATGAAATACTGGCTCACTCAGTAAATAATAATGAAAAGGTAAATTCATTTTGCAGAGAAGCCAGTACATGTAAGACATCATCTTGAATGACTGTGATTTTCTTGAACCGATCACCAGGCTATTATAGTCTTTCAAAAATAATATCTGGCTTTTAGGCTCTCCAATTGTGCCTGCTACCTCTCTTTAACCCTTTGGCTTTTAAGAAAGATTGATTTTTTAAAAACACGTGCAACAATATGCTGCTAAAATGATACAGGTGCAGTTTAGTCTCATTACTTCGGTGCTCTAAGAGATGACGCACCCACTCAGGACCTGGCTTCTGTCTGCTATGATTGGTACCTCCTTTTGTTCCTTTTGGTAATTGCTATGCAATTAGGAAGGTCTTTAAAAGGAAACTGGCTGGGCATGGTGGCTCACGCCTGTCATCTTAGCACTCTGGGAGGCTGAGGTGGGAGGATTGCTTGAACTCAGGCGTTTGAAATCAGCATGAGAAAGAGCGAGACCCCATCTCTACTAAAGACAGAAAAATTAGCTGAGTGTGGTGGCAGGTGCCTGTAGTCCCAGCTACTCGGGAGGCTGAGACAGGAGGATTGTTTGAGCTCCGGAGTTTGAGGTTGCTGTGAGATATGATGATGCCACTGTACTCTAGCCTAGGTAACAGTGAAATTCTTTCTTTTTTGAGAGAAAAAAAAAAAATTTCCTAGGGCTAAAGTTTTTTTTTCCTGGATGGGAACTGACCTTCTAATTGGTATACATATACCAGAGGGGACTGACCCCCTGGTTCATTCAAAACTGAGGGAGTTCCCTGGACATAAAACTTTCTGTCTCTGGCTTGACACCCATAGCTCAATGGTTCGGGTGCCAACCACATATACCAAGGCAGGTGGGTTCAAACCCAGCCTGGCCCTGTTAAACAACAATGACAAATGCTACAAAAAAAATAGCCTGGCATTGTGGTGGGTGCCTGTAGTCCTAGCTACTTGGGAAGTTGAGGCAAAAGAATCACTTGAACCCAAGAGTTTGAGGTTGCTGTGAGCTGAGATGCCAAAGCACTCTACAGAGGGCAATATAGTGAGGCTCTGTCTGAAATCCCCCCCCAAAACTTTCTGTCCCAAAACAGTGGGGAAAAGTCCCTGGCAAAGCAGGATTAGTTCATTACTGTAGAGCAGTGTTTTTCAACCTTTTTTATCTCATGGCAAACTTGAACCTACAGTTTAACTTCTGCAGTATACTTAAATTATCTTGATCAAAAATAAAAAAAGTAGAAAAATAATAAAGAATATACCTACTGTGCTTTGAACTTCTTTTGAAAATCATTTAATTAATGATCTTTAAAAATTATCGTGGCACACCTAAGATCTTCTCATGGCCCACTGGTTGAAAATCACTGCTCTAGAGGATGGGTTTTCTTTGGACTTTGTTTCTCTATGAGTTAAAGGTAAGATTCAGCCCAACAACTGTTCTCTGAGCAGTTAATTATGAGCAAAGGGCCTCCAAGGACAGAAGATCAGCCAAGCAAATCTCTTGGTCTCAGTGAGTGTTCTACCATGAACAGCTGGTGAATTGACGCCCAGACAGCTGCAGGTGCAGGCAGGATGGGCCAAGAGCTCAGGAGCATTTGCCCAGTCATGAGGACACCTGGAAGGAACCATCACTCCACACGCAGGCATGTTGTGTGAGGACATTCTGTTTCTAATTAAAGGTAAAATACCCAACGTTCAGGAAGGCCATGCAAGTGCTGTATTTCTTGTGTATCTGAGAGACAAAAACATGTAAGTAAGCCCTGAGTCAAAAAGTTTGTCCATTGCATTCAGGACGAGTCTTCTTGGGGTTTATGGCTGAGAAGAGGACCTCTGTCTTGTTTTTTGTCCTAAATGTGTGAAAAGTGGCCAATGCCAAGGAGCAGAGGTCAAGGACAGAGTCAGACAGTTCTAGGTGGGAATCCTTTCCCCACTGCTCTCCAGTTGTATACCCTGGGACCGCTTAATCCCTCGAAAACCTCATTTTCTTATTTGTTGTCTAGGTCACAATTTCTTCACTATAATTTAGTCAACAGGATTAAATAAGGTAATGTAAGTAATTTAGTATAACACTTGGTACATAGTACCCAATAAATAGCAGCTAGCATATTATCATTATCAGTGATCGAGTAACCCTTTCATTCAATCGCTATGATGGATTAACACATGTGAGTTCTTTCTCTCATTAGCGTGTGTGATCTCTTTTCCCCCTGAACTAAAATCATCTTTTTATTGATATGTACTGTAATTACAAGAACAATTTTTTAGCTGATGCACAAATTTAAAGCATAAAGTATCCATTTGATAAATCTCTTAGGATTAAAATTTGACCTGTGTTAAAAAAGGCTGATCCGGGATATCTTCAGGACCAGTGAGATTTCTCTCTGAGAGGGCCTGGGTTTTCTCTGGGACATAGTTTGTCCTTGCCTCGATGGCAGACAAGTACACTGTGCCATCTGCTCTCTAAAACCGAGAGCCAGGCTGGAAGGTAGGAGGTTGTTTCCTTCACTTGGGATAGCTGTCAGCACAGCAAGAAAGTGTGGGGGACAGCTGAAACATAAAACTACCTCTGTCCTCACAAACCTGTACCCCCAGTTTGTTTTGCTCTCTCCTTTCTGCAGTGGTTTCACTCACTTTCCTGAGCCAGGTAAAGTCATCCTCGTGTCGCGGATTAATCCTCAAGTGCTGTGGTAGTGACGAGCATGAAGCAGACACAACTAAGGCTAAGCTGGTGCTCAAGGAGGAGAGAGGCACATTTAAAGGACCTGCCCTGGGTTGCAAAGCAAATTTACCCCATGTGCTCTTTGTTAGGGAGCTGGACATCACACGCAAGCTAGATAGTCAATGTGCTAAATTCACCTTCATGTGGCTGATCTCTCCTGCTAGGACAATTCTTTCAATTCCAAAGGGAACTAGCAATTGTTCAGTCCTTTGTTTTTTTGAGACAGAGTCTCACTCTGTCACCCTGGATTGAGTGCTGTGGTATTGTAATTCACAGCACCCTCAAACTCCTGGGCTCAAGTGATCCTCTTGCCTCAGTCTCCTGAGTAACTGGGCCTACAGGCACCTGCTATACCACCTGGCTAGTTTTTCTATTTTTTAGTCGAGACTGGGTTGAGACAGTGTCTCGCTCTTGCTCAAGTTGGTCTCAAACTCCTGGGCTCAAGCAATCTACCCACCTGGGCCTCCCCGAGTGCTAGGGTTACAGGCGTGAGTCACCGCCTGTTCAGTCTTTTTAAAATTACAGCTTTGAACTGGGCTGAGCGTGACTGTTCTCTGCTTAGAAGGCAAACATTTATGCTCACCTCCTACCGGAGGATGATATTAAGCAGTAAATCATGTGTACAGGGCAGACCATGTGAACATGAGCTGGAGTTCAGTGTGCCTGGCAGAGGTCTGTTTGTATAAGGTGCTGGGAGCCTCTGGGGACAGGACTGGCATTAAGCACATAGGGCTCAGGCTTCATGAGGCCAGTCCCAAAGTGAGGCTCAAGGAAGTTGTTAGAGCAAGGACACTTGAGCACGTTTTGCTTTAAACCCACGGACGGGAAAACAAAACAAAATGGTAGGAAGAAGCAGCTGGCGGTCACTAGCAGAGCTTGATACAGACCATCCTGCTGAACGGGACACACGGGAGCTGGTGAGCTGAGCTGTGCAGGGCAGCAGTCCTGACATCTGGTAAATTTACGAGTTTACATCCATAGATGCTGTGGTCTCGATTTGAGATTAGCATGCAAGGAATTTATTAGGGCCTGCTGTTGGGATTGCTGCCTACTGGGCGGGGACTGAGCAGGAGAAGCCAGGCTGGGTGAGCTTGACCCCCAGGGGAGCTTTGTTCACTGCTGGGGTTTAGAGGCTGGAGTTTAGACTCCTGCACCAGTGAGAAATGAAGATTGACGCTGGGAAGCAGGGGAGACCTTGCTGAAGAGACTGTTTTTAGCCAGCTAAAGGTAGCTCCCGAAGGGCTTAGAGCTGAGGCTGTTCGGGTTGCCCAGCACTGCCTGTGACAAAGGCTCTTAGTTTTTGAGGTAGAATGTACTGGTGCTGGGGTATTTCTGATTTGAGGAGACAGATCAGTGTGGAGTATCAAAGCAAACTGTAGTAAACCATGCATTTGGGAATAGGCATTGACTAAAATGAATCAGCCACCTTCTGTTTTAGTGGGCTTCCTGTCTGAGAAGAGCTCACCTTCAGAATTTCTCATGTTCTAGTAAACGAGGGGCACCCTGTGTACCACTGCTGCTGCGCCTGGCTAGACGCTGATAGCAGCAGCGACACGGTAGCCACAGCTCGTGCTCCTGCGGTGGTCCCATGTAACAGTGCTCCCTTGCCATGACCCCTAGTAGGTAGATTGTTTTCTTATGCTCACTTTAAAGGTGTATGAGGAGTTAAAAAAGCTTGTCATAGAGGGCGGCGCCTGTGGCTCAAAGAGGTAGGGCACCAGCCCCATATACCGGAGATGGTGGGTTCAAACCTAGCCCTGGCCAAAAACACAAACAAACAAACAAAAAACCCCAACAACCCCCCAAAACTGCAAAAACAATACAAAGTTTGTCACAGGTTACATTGCTCGTTAGGTAACAGTGCTGTGTTGCAAACTCAGGCATGGGAAAGATTAGAACCAAAGCAAGGTGTTATTTACAAGAGGTGGTCCCTGCCGTCTTCAGAGCTGGTCAGGTGAGGTTTTCTGAGCCATGGCAGTGGGCATGACTGTCCATCTATTTGCAGCTACATCATCTCCTGTGCTTCCCCGCACCCCATACAAGGAGTGGTCCCTGGGAGTCAGAGTCCCTTTAAGGTATTCAAAAAAGACGCATTCAGGCTGGGCACAGTGGCTCACACCTATAATCCTAGCACTCTGGGGGGCTGAAGCTGGTGGATTGCTTAAGCTTAGGAGGTCAGAGACCAGCCTGAGCAAAAACCAGACCCCCATCTCTAAAAATAGCCGGGTGTTGTGGTGGGCACCTGTAGTCCCAGCTACGCAGGAGGCTCTGGCAGGAGGATTACTTGAGCCCAGGAGTTTGAGGTTGCTGTGAGCTATGATGACACCACAGCACTCTACCCAGAGTGACAGAGTGAGACTCTGTCTCAAAAAAAAAAAAAAAAAAAAAAAGGATGCATTCAATGAAAGATTAAATGAATGTGCTCTAAGGATTATGTTAAGAGTTAAACAGAGTTGAAGCCCTGGACAATTTGCTTATTCTTGCTTTCCTTCAGTTTTTCTACCTACAGAAAGGAAGTGATATCTCAGGGGTGATGTAAGTTTTGGAAATAATCACCCATCTCTCACATGGTTTTGATAGCATTGGCTCTCAATGAATAGGAGCTGTTAGTGTTGCTACGATTATGACGAGTTTTGGTTTACATGCTGCAAGGTAGTAGTTGGTTTCAAAATTGCAAAAACTAAATAAATACCTCACTGCTTCAATCAACTTTGGAAGATTTGATGACATTATCTCTAATGTTCTGTCCTAAAAGTATAGAATCCTAGATTTTGACCTTTTTTTTTTTTTCGGGAGAAGAGCTTTGTTACAAAACAATATGTACTAAAGTATAAAATAGAATTTGTAGCTTCCATCCTGCCCCACCTTGTCCCCTTCCAATATTTTCAAGGCACGTCTTGTTTTTATTACCCTTGCATTAACAGATCTACTTCAAGGAGCTTACCATGACCCAGGAAATGGAAGCTGACTAAAGACAGAGGAGGAGAGGGGACAAGGAGACATAAAAGGAATTTTATGTTCTCTTAAGGGAGTCATTAAAGTAGCATAAAATAAAAACCCTAAGGTCTTGTTTAGATAAGACTCAGGGAAGGCTCCCCACAGACAGATGGAAAAAGCTGAGGCTACCTGGTTTGACAATGAATTCCCGAGCAGAGTTATGGTCACAAGGCCTATCTGAGAGTTCAGTTGCATGTGAGGAGAAACCACCTCTGCTATTTTATGCTGAAGGAGGTTTAACACAGGGGATGCTTGCAGAAGGACTGGAGGAGCCGGCCCAGGCTGGACATCCAGCGGCTACCACCGCAGGACAACCTGAACCAGCCTGGCAAAAGAACTTGGACTGGGTGCAGACAGGAGGTTGGAGAATCAGGAGCTCCCCGGGTCCCCCTGTTGGTTACAGAGTGGTGTTACCTCAGCTGGGAGTCTGGAATCAGGAAATTGCTCCCTACACTGCTGGCTCGGAAACACAGCACCAACGCCAAAATCTAGGATTCAGTTGACTCTGGAGCCATAATCTGCCTTCTAAATCTGTCCCTGCAAAATGAGCGTCTTCCTTCCCATTTAACACAGGCTTGAATTTGAGTCTTGCACAAATGCATCCTCAGATGGGTTAGGAAAACGTGGTTTGTATCTTTCCAGCTTCTGCTGCTGCAGATGTCGTCTGTGATTTCTACACAATGGGGAATTGGGAGATTGAACCATTGGGAAGGCCTCAGTTCTTTCTTTTTGTTTCAACTTCTTTGTGTATATATGTGGAGAGAACAGAAGAAGGTCAGTGTTTGTAAGCATAAACCACACAATATTCACTCTGTCTTGATCCTCTGATTAATTTCAGTTACCCATAAGATAGAGCCCAAATTGTTTGGACTTTAGGAAAGCCCACCACTTTGGTAACAGAATGTACCCTTAGGGAGAAAAGACAATTTAAGTCAAATGTTGAAATATCATTGGAAAATGCAGTCTCTATCCTTTAAAACTATTTACAAAACCCATACCTATTATAACCTCATTAAGAAATAAATAACTCATATTATCATGCACAGACAAGCATATTTAATAATGATGAATTTAATGGGGCTGTTTATTTTGTAATACAGTTAGAAAATCATTACTTTTCCTGTGGCCATGGTCAAGTAAGTACCCAAATTGTTTCTGTTTAGACTCTTTGGTAGCTGGTGAATGCTTGGATCATAAGAAGAGCACCAGAGAATGGGCATTTTTGAAGTCTAATTGACTAACACTGGTTGCATTGGCCTACAACCTCTGTGAGGTCAGAGACCACATCTTTCAGCCACCCCCTGCCCCTCCCATCCACCACCACGGATGCTGTTTCTCCAGTGCCAGACACAGTGAACTTACAACAAGTATTTGTTGGCTGTTTTTAAATGAATGATGGAATGCAGGAATGAATCATTGCTAAATTAATGGTGGCAAAACCATGGAAAATATAATAAGGTTTTTCTTGTTCGTAGAAAAGCATTTTAGCATTTTTTAATAAAGGAATATCTATGAAAACAGTTTCTAGATATCATAGGCAATTATTTCCCCCCTCAGGGTTTCAGTCCAGACCAGATTCTGATCTTAAGTGAGATTTGCATTGTGATTTTTCTTTTTCTTTTGAGACAGTTTCACTCTGTCACCTTGGGTTGAGTGCTGTGGTGTCATAGCTCACAGTAACTGCAAACTCTTGGGCTCAAGTGATCCTCCTGCCTCAGCTTCCCAAGTAGCCTGGACTACAGGCACCTGCCCTAGTGCCTGGCTAGTTTTTTTTATTAGTAGTAGAAACAGGATCTTGCTCTTGCTCAGGCTGGTTTCGAACTCCTGAGCTCAAGTGATCTACCTGTGTTGGCATCCCAGCATGCTAGGATTACAGGTGCCATCACATTGTGATTATAACTTGTGCTTCTCATTCCCTGGAATATGTTGCTGTGGCCAGAGCAGGAGGGCACATTCTCACAGTAGCGTCCTTATCTGAGGCTTCTCTTGAAGTGCTCAGCACATTTCTCCTGCTTTCCCAGAGTTCCTCATTCAGCCCAGAATGGCTATTTCCTCAGCATTTCTCACCCCTCCTGAACCCTGATCAATGCTGTCCTTTTTGACCTTTGCAAAGAGCAGTGGGCAAGGCAAAATTTTCCTCTGCAAGTTATAAGCTGCAAATTATTTTTCCCAGTGAGCTTGCAATGAATGACCCAGAACAGTATTTCATGATAGGAATTTCCAGACAGCATTATAATTATAAAGTCAAGTATTTTTCCTTTGTATGAGACTTCTGAGGAGCAAAGATATGAGTTCCAAGCAATCCTCTCTCATCATGATGGATAAGGAATGTGGTAACCTACTAGGTAAGAAGATCAGGGCTTATTTTATCACTTACACATTCCAAAATTATTTTTGAGCGCTTGCTGTATCCCAGGAACTGTTTCAGTTGCCTGAAGTACAGCAGAGAATGAAAAAGAGAAAATTTCTGCCCTCACAGGACTGGCCCTCTGGTAGGAAGAGGTATTAAACAAATGCATACATGCCTAATAAGTATGATGTCAGGTTTTGGTCACTGGAACGAAGACAATAAAGCAGGACAAGATAAGGATGACAGTAAGCAGAAAATGATGTGAAGGGGAGAGTATTACAGGCGAGAGGAGTGAGTGGGAGGCCGTGGTACCCGCATGAGCCTCTTAAAACCAGAGCATGTGGTTGGGGGTCGGGCTGTGAAGGCCTTGTTAGGCTATGAGAAAGAGTTTGGATTTTGGGGAGGTGTTATGGGAAGCCGATAGAGCACTAAATGCAAAGGATCAACAGGGTCAATTTGTATTTTGAAAGGATTTCTCTGCTGGAAAATAAAATCGGGTGGGGTAAGGTAGAAGCAGGTCACATCTGGGCCCGGGGCAGTTCTGTGGGTGGCCTGGAAGAGAGCCTGAGGGTGTCAAGAAGTGGTCACAGAAGTGCACTAAATAAAATTAGGTTTATATTAAGAACAATGACAATCTGATTTTTATTCCTTCTGGGCTGTGGAAATGGGCTCAGGTGGCAAGTAGAGCAATTCCATTTACTAGTAGAAAGAAGGGGGTAGTAAGAATGGATTCTGGATTGGGTAGACAAAGATAAAGTAAAATATCTCTGAGGTATTTTAGGAAGGAAGGAAGAATTGAGGGATGTCCAACCTGTGGCCTGTGGGCCACATTTGATTTTGTGAGGACTTTATTTGGTTATCTGTGTTGTCGGATATCACCAAAAGTATGCACAGACCTTTTTTCCTTTTCTTTTCTTTTGCTAATCACCTTTCATTAGTGTTTGTATATTTATTGTGGCTCAAGACAACCCTTCTTCTTCCCATGTGTAGCAGAGGAAAAAAAAAAGGTTAGACACCTGTGAAGGAAGAAAAATGTTCTAAATAAAAGTAATCATGTATTCGTCAGTGTTGAAAAAAATAGTAGCAACCACATGACATTGTTCTTTTTGTAAAGACATTTTTTAGAGCAGTTTCAGGTTCACAGTAAAATGGAGAGGAAGGTACAGATAGTTCCTGTAGACCCTCCTGCACACACACGACCTCCCCTGTTATCCACGTCTCCAACCAGTGGCACATTTGTTGTGGCTGATGGACCTACACTGACACATCATTATTATCCAAAGTCCAGAGTTTACATCTTGGTGTTGAAATCCTATGTCATGAAATTTTCTGCTCACCTGGGCTCCTTCCTTTAGTACCCTTTTCAGTTAAGGCCTTAAACATGAGATTAGGTTTCTTAAAGTACATTATCAGAACTTTGTGAAGGATGAAAGTGAAGAATGGGTTCACACATGCATCTAGGAAAGTCAGAAAGATAGAAAACATCCAAATGATTTATCGAAGAACTACCTAGCTTCAAAAATGGAAAAAATTTTAGAGAAAGTGGAGGTTTCAAGGACAAATACCTGTGGAAAGGTTCACAGAAATAAGGTCAGAATTACTAAAGCAGGAAATGAGATGCAACCTCCAAAGGCAAAATAGAACATTCTTTTTTTTTTTATTTTTTTTTTTTTTATTCTATTAGGAGCAAGAAAAGACCAGAGCAGAGTGTTGTCCTTTAATTAGATAGGAAAGAAAGAAAGTTTCTGATGACATCAAAAGGCCATAGGGCATTCAATGTCTTTTTATAAATCCTTTCTGCATGATCAAGTGAATGGGAATGTGGAAATAAGCAATGCATGCTTTAGGAGAAGGAAAAGAGGAAAAGACTCAGAGGGAGATCATTTAAAATAAGTCAGCTTGGTATCTAAATGTGCAGGCCTTGACGATTTGCATTCAAGGGTACTAAAAGAATTGGCTAGAGTATTGTGGACCATAAATTGAATATGAGTCAGCAGTTTGTAATGCTATTATTTAAAAAAGGAAACATGATTGAGAGATGTATTAAATAATGGTTTGAATGCAAATCTTCAGGTTGGCATCGATCAACCATTATTTAGAATATAATTACCAATTCTGGTCACTGTGTACTAAAAGAGATGAGTAGGTTCAAGGGAAGAACCACAAAATGATGAATGGAACAAAAAATAAGGGAGGAAGTTCAGTGGCTGAGATGAAAAGTTAAATTGTCCATTTCTACACTGTCTTGGGTAAGAATACGAACTTCCAGATCACACTGACTCAAAACACCCAGGCTTTGCGTGTTGAATGATGTCTGTCTATACCTTCAGGTTGATGAAGTGGGCTTGTGCACCTTAGAGAAGAGACAGCCACGGTGTTAGGATTCTCGTGAAATCCATGCTGGTTAATTGTTCTTTGTATTTTCCAGAGAGGAGCAGGAGGGAATTGGTATTATATTGGTATTAAGAAAGACCAAAAAGGAACTAAACTAATAGTAATTAACAAGAGCCAAGGGCTGACTTTCTCGTAAATCCTTAGCACAGTAATCCAGGCCCCTAGTGTACAGTTTTCCTGTGTTGTTGTAGACCCCGCTTATCTTGACTTGTTGAAAAAGCAATGTGCTCACAAGAGTCAGTGATGAACAGGTGCCCATTTCAGTGACAATTCTGGTATGATGCCAAAATTGCTAAATCGGCAAGCTTTGTTACCTGTGCTACCCAATTACCCTTTGTCTCCTTTTTTCATGGACACACTTCAGAACACCTCTTTCTCATCTCATCTCTGCCTCCTGCTGGAGGTTTGGGTCCTTCTTCCCAGCTCACTTTATCTCTCCCTGAGCTGCTTTCTCTGTGACGGCCTTAAGTCTTGGGCTTCTCCTTCCTCACGTACCTGTCAAAACTTGCCCCTTCTGTCCCATTACCTAGACGGGGTCTCACTCTGGCTCAAGCTGGTCTCAAACTCCTGGCCTCACGCAATTCTTCTGCCTTGGCCTCTCAGAGTGCTTGGATTATAGGCATGAGCCACTGTGCCTTCCAACTAGTGTATTTTTAATCTCCTAAAAGTGCTAATCTCCATTTTTAATAAAGTGAGTGTAGACTTCAGGCTCAAACCTTGGAGGCTAGAATTATTTCTTCAACTTTTTGTTTTTTTGCATTGAAGTATAATAGATACACTAGAAGGAGGTGTAAATTTAGAACATCCATTTTGATTAATTATATTGCCTAGAATTTACATTTATTTCTTTATTCTCATTGCTCTTATTTACATAGGTCCCTTTATTTATGCCAGTGATACTGGTTTCTAGGGCAATGTTAAAAAATTTTTTCTTTAAAAAAGAAATTTTTTAAGTTAAAAATAAAAGTGACTTAAAGAGAAAAATAGAAAACTCCATTTCACAGATTCTACAGATTCACATCCCCCTATATTTAAACCTCTCTGGAATTTTGATATATCCCACAAGTGATGTCATCTAGAAATGCCCATAAACTAGGTCATGCAGTGTGCTTAGATTGGTGTGAAATTTTCAGATGATGCTTGTTCAAGAAAGGTGAACATCTGAGTATTTTAGTTTCAATGAAATATGATAAGTAAATACTACTACAGGTTATAGTCTTACACGGGAAAAAAATGAGGGTGGGATGTACAAATACCTAAAGTTTGAGAAATAGTAGCTTAGTGACCTACTCTTTTCCTCTGATGCCTCTGGATTCTAATAGGGGCTCTTAGAGATGCAATGTTATAATGCCAAAGAGTGGTAGGGTGGTAGGAGTTTCAGTCCTGTGGCCAGGTTGTGGGGGTGTTGCGATATCCTGGGGGGCAAGTGAAATTTATTTTGCATCTCCTCAGTGTTCCTTGCTTATCAACCTTTTGTCTGTCCCTGAGGCTTGCCTGACCCTTTGTGACATAAGTGTTATCCTCACTCAGAAATTTTCAAGCATCATGTATCAGGCTGCACAAAGCTTTATGAACTGCAAAGAAACCAGCTTTCAGCTGTAGGTCACTGTTATAGTAGGTTATAGACCAATAACCCTGAATATCAGATATTTGTTCTTAGACTTGCCCTAGACCTTGAAGACCCAACAGGACGCCTTTTGCCAAGAAGCCTCCAGAGACATATTTTTTAATTCGAAGGCTCCCATGTGGGTGTGCTGTGTGGCCTGAGCAGCTAGGGGCCAGCAGCAGCCAGCTCTGCTGCCCCGTCTTCTCTGCGGCTCTGGGGCCAATTGCTTGCATTTGTATGGCACACCATTTGCATAGTCTAACGAGATGGGCTATAATTGGCCTTCATTGATTTTGTTTTCATTGAGCTAAAATAGAGTCAGAGCTTCTTAGGCTTGAAGAACTGATTGATTTGTGGTAGAATTCAGGACTATTCAGTTGAAGAAATAATTAATTATGTTCTTATTTAGTAATCATCAGGGTTCAGCCTGTTTCTTAGCAGAAGTGTGTGCTCAGCAGAATTGGACCTCACCAAGGCAGGGATGCTTAAAATAGGTACTTTAGCCAGGCAAATGAATACTACATGTAATACTTATTTTTTCAAAGAAATCTTTGTGTAGATTGAAGACAACCAATTTTTATATGTATAGAGAGAACAAGAGACAGGCATTATATATCTCTTTGTTCTTCATCTTCCTCCTCACATAAACATATTGCCCACCTATTTCTCTCTCTCTCCACGCATTCATCCATCCTTTATTCTCTCCTGCACCCTTAAATCCATCCATCCATCTTCTAGTATTTTCTAAGTTAGTGTTCCCTTCTCTCCACAATCACAACAGCATCTGCAGCTTTGTGGCTTTGGGTTTTAACAAATAAACACACGAATAAGTTTTACATCTTCATGTGTTAATTGTCCCAGTGAATGATAACTTTCACCTTTGTCTTCCACTTCTCAGATATGGGAGTTGGTCCAGATTGGTCCCAATACTAGAGGAATAAACAAGGGAATTTCAGCCTGGCCTGATTACTTTGAAAGTTGATATGAAGGGAGAAATGTGCCTTGATATATCACCTAACCTCAATAGCCAACATCACAAAGCTCCAAAGTTGCAAATGCTGGTGTGATTGTGGAGAAAAGGGAACACTTTTGTACTGCTAGTGGGACTGCAAAGTAATACAGCTTCTTTTGAAAGAAGTATAGAGAATCCTTAAAAAGCTAAAAGTAGACCTTCCATTTGATCCCATGATCCCATTACTAGGTATTTACCCAGAAGGAAAAAAAATCATTTTACCATAAGGACATTTACCTTAGAATGTTTATCACAGCTCAATTCCCAATTGCCAAGATGTGGAATCAACCCAAATGCCCATTAACTCATGAATGGATTAATAAGCTTGGTATAAGTACCATCCAGCCTTTAAAAGATGGAGACTTTATACTTTTTGTATTAATATTAACCTGGATGAAGTTGAAGAACATTCTCTTCAGTAAAGTATCACTAGAATGGAAAAACAAGTATCCAAAGTATTCAATACTAATATGAAACCAGTAGATGAACAACTACATACCCACATAAGAGAAAAACACAATTAAATTCAAGTGGGAGGAAAGGAGGAGAGAGTGGAAGAGGGGAGGAGAGAGGGGGATTGTTGTGCTTTCACCTAATAGGCATGATGTAAGAGCACGTGACACACTTTCTGGGTGAAGGGCACTTGGACTTTACCTGACAAATGCAAACAATGTAAGTTAATAATTTGTATCCTAATATTAATCTGAAGTAAAAATAAAAAACAAAGTAGAGGTCTTCCATAGGCCATCCTGCATAGATAGAATAGCTTAGAATTTTGAACTATGTATGATTCAGATCATTCTAAATGGTTTAGTACCATGTAAATATCTCTCCCTTTACAATTTTTCTTCAAATTATTGTGTACAATTTTTGGATATTCATTTTCTATTAGAATGAATTCTATCTAAATTGAAGCTTTATATCTTCTTTTTTTTTCTATGCACAAAATATCTTTTATTCTGCATTATACAAAATCAAAACTCCAAAGAAGTTAACTGTTTACAAGATCTACTGTTATGGTTTTAAATGATATAATTACATACTAGCTTTCTTTAAGTCTGAGTTCACTCTTATTTGTCAGTATAATATCATTTGCTTTAACTTTACTGAATGTAATCATCAGGTTATATGAACAAACAACTACAACAACCACAGAATTTGGATGTCTAATAATACCTAGATACTGGGCAGCATCCAATTAAAATGAGTATGGTGCCCTGTATAGCCAAGGCAATTATTGGTAATAAAAACAAAGCCAGGGAGCATCTCCCTATCAGACTTTAGGCTGTGTTACAAGGCTACAGTGATCAAAACAGTATGGTATTGGCACAAAAATAGAGACATAGACATTTGAAACTGAATAGAAAACCATGTAATGAAATTGACATCGTATAGCCAACTGACATCTTATAGCCACCTGATCTTTGATAAAACAAACAAGAACACACACTGGGGAAAAGAATCCCCATTCAGTAAATGGTGCTGGGAGAACTGGATAACCACATGTAAAAGACTGAAACTGGATGAGCACCTTTCACCACATAACAAAAATTGATTCAAGATGGATAGAAGATTTAAATCTAAGGCATGAAAAAATAAAAATCCTTGAAGCAAGTGTGGGAAAAATACTTGAAGATATTGGCCTGAGGAAAGATTTTATGGAGATTTCTGTGGCAATTGCAACAGCAACAAAAATAAACAAATGGGACTTAATTAAACTGAAAAGCTTCTCTACAGCTAAGGAGACAACAACCAAAGCAAATAGACAACCTTTAGAATGGGAGAAGATACTTGCATATTATGAATTGGACAAAATCTTGATAACTAGGATCTACAGAGAACTCAAATTAATCAACAAAAAAAGACCCCAAAATCCCAAATATCACTGGGCAGGGGACATGAATAGAACATTCTCTAAAGAAGACAGATGAATGGCTAACAAACATGAAAAAATGCTCATTGTCCCTAATCATCAGAGAATTGCAAATCAAAACCACCCTGAGGTATCACCCAATTCCAGTGAGAATGGCAAAGTCTCAAAACTGCAGATGCTGGCATAGATGTGGAGAAAACTTTTACACTGCTGGTGGGACAGCAAACTAATACAAAGAAAGGGCACAGGGGGCAAGGTGTATGGTACACGTTCTTAGGGGTTAGACACAATTATGAGAGGAACTTTACCTAACAAAAAAGTAAAGTGAGTTATAGCCTTCATGTGAAAGCTATAATTTAGCTTCATAGTAGGGCTGAGTACATTGGATATATTTTCTTCCATTCCTGAGATACTTTGCTAAGAAGAATATGTTCCAGCTTCATCCATGTAAACATGAAAGAGGTAAAGTCTCCATCTTTCTTTAAGGCTGCATAGTATTCCATGGTATACATGTACCACCATTTGCTAGTCCATTCATGGGTCGATGGGCACTTGGATTTCTTCCATGACTTAGCAATTATGAATTGGGCTGCAATAAACATTCTGGTACAGATGTCTTTGTTATATTGTGACTTTTGGTCTTCTGGGTATAAACCTAGTAAAGGAATTATAGGATCGAATGGCAGGTCTATTTTTAG
>CAUYPK010069726.1:0-25632 GCA_963574355.1 Loris lydekkerianus | reverse complement strand
TGATGCCTTCCTTCTTTTTTGTTTGGAGGGGGGGGGAGAGTCTCACTGTTGCCCTGGGTAGAGTGCTGTGATGTCATAACTCATAGCAACCTCAAATTCTGGCCACAAGTGATCCTCCTGGCTCAGCCTCCGGAGTAGCTGGGACTATAGTTGCCCACCACAATGCCCGGCTATTTTTAGTAGCGATAGGGACTTACTCATGCTCAGCCTAGTCTTGAACTCTTGAGTTCAAGGGATCCTCCCACCTCGGACTCCCAGGATGCCAGGATTACAGCTGAGGCCAGCCAGTATTAAGGATTTGTATGCTTAACACCCTAGGGAACAAATTGCATATGAAAATGTTAGACCTAAAGCAAGTGGAATAGAGAAAAGCCAGCACCCTGAGTCCACATCAAGCAAGGTCCTTTATTGATCAGCTGGGCTGAGTGTGGGCTCACACCTCCAAATCTCTCCGCCCCTAGAAGCAGGGGTGAAAACTTTTCATAAGGGGCTTTCCGTGGGGTCAGGGGAATCCTTAATGCAAGACGAATTTTACAACAGCCAACACCTAGTAAGGGGAGGCCTTACAAGGGGAAGATGGGGTTTTGCAGTTATAACTAAACTCTTTCAGCTGAGCTTCCTGTTTTAAAGGGGGAGTGCTGAAAACCCCCAGGAAGATGGAGTTGAGACATAACAAAAAGATGACATTAGTAAGTCAGAGGGACAAAGCTATGTGTTTGAACACCTTCTTGGGTACTTGGTACAACTTGCACTATCTTAACTTGCTTAAACCAACTCAGGAATAAAGACCTGGCAGTTTCCCATTGCACTTGTGAAAGATTGTGTTGAACCCTAGGCATTTAGTGTGTCCGTGTGGTCCACAAATCTTTGTGCGTTACCATTCACTTTTAGAGCTAAGATGGCTGTGGTGTTCCTGTGCCTGAAATGGTCTTCCCCATAGCTGTGTTTGCTGTCTGAACAGCCTGTTACTGTCTTAGTTTTCTCTCTCGTGGATTATTTGACAGTTTTTTCTCAAAATGTCCTATTATTCAGCCTGTTGGTTCATCAGCTACTATTTCTTTGAATTTCACAAACTACACTCATCAGTGCTGCACTGGAATGTATTTAATTTCCTGCCTGATCCTAACCCCACTGCTTCAGAGCTGCTTAGAACGTTTTCTTTCATCGGTTTTCTGACCTTCCACAACGGAGAGATGGACCACAGGAATCTCATCTCATTGGTGATGATTTTGTCCCATCCAGAATCTCAGTATTGGTTCATTTGTCTTTCTGTTTTATAATATTGTTGGTAATATTAATAAAGACTCACTGGGCAACTGGGTAAATCCTCTACTTTCCCCTTCTCCAAAATCATCTTCTGAGATTTTTGTCTTTCTGATCTTCTGTGAGTGTTTTTCGTTTGATTCATGTACCACACAAATATTGCTGGGATTTAGATTGTAATTTCATTTAATATACAGAATGACTTAGGGTTGAATTGACTTTTTTGTTTTTTTTTGAGAAAGAGTCTCTCTCTGTTGCCCTGGGTAGAGTGCTGTAGTGTCACAGCTCACGGCAACCTCAAACTCTTGGGCTCAAGTGATTCTCTTGCCTCAGCCTCCCAAGTAGCTGGGACGAGAGACACCTGCCACAATTCCTGGCTATTTTTTGTTGCAGTTGTCATTGTTGTTTAGCTGGCCCAGGCTGGGTTCAAACCCACCACCCTTGGTGTATGTGGCTGGCACTGTAACCACTGAGCTAGGGGTGCCAAGCTGTGTATTTAGATCTTCTTTTATGTCTTTCAATAATGTTTTAATTTTTTTCATGAAGGTCTTTCATACTCTTTATCATATTTATTCCTTATAATTTATAGCTTTTAAAAATATAATTTGAGTGGAATTTTTTTCTATTATGTTTTCAATAGGAACTCTATTGATTTTCAAAATTCTGTTGTTGTATTTAGTAACTTTGCTGATTTATCTTTTTTTTTTTTTTAAGACAGAGTCTCACTCTGTTGCCCTGGGTAGAGTGCTGTGGCTCACCACAACCTCAGATTCTTGGGCTCAAGGAATTCTCCTACCTAACCTCCTAAATAGCTGGGACCACAGACACCCACCACAATGCCTGGCTATTTTTAGAGATGGGGTCTCACTCTTCTTGCTCAGGGTGGTCTCAAACTCATGAACTCAGGCAATCCATCTGCCTTGGCCTCCCACAGTGCTGGGATTACAGGCGGGAGCCACTGTGCCTGGCCTGATTTGTCTTGTTATAATAACTTATCCTGTTTATTTTTGGTTTTCTATATATTGTACAATTTGCAAATAATTTTATCTCTTTCATATGATTATCTTTACCTCTTAAAATAGTATTTTACCTCTTAAAATGTTCTTTTTTGGGATATTATCTGGGGCAGCCAGTATAAGGTTGAACATAAACAGAAATAGTCACCATCCTTGGTTTGGTTCTGATTATGATGGGAATGCTTCTGACTTTTCATTATTTCCCTTCACTTTGTCTTTAACTGTGGTCATTGTCTTCCTGGGTAAATATTACAGAAAGCAAAGAAGTGCTTTGTATGGTAATGTATGTCTGTAAAAATATTTCAGGAGCTGGCCGGGCATGTTGGCTCAAACCTGTAATCCCAGCACTCTGGGAGGCCGAGGCAGGTGGATTGCCTGAGCTTAGAGGAGTTTGAGACCAATGAGCAAGAGTCTGACCCCGTCTCTAGAAATAGCTGGGCACTGTGGGGGATACTTGCAGTCCCAACTACTCAGGAAACTGAGCCGAGAGGATAACTTGAGCCCAAGAATTTGAGGCTGCTGTGAGCTATCATGCCAGGGCAACAGAGTGAGACTCTGTCTCCAAAAACAAACAAAAAAACACTTCAGGAGCTTATAGGATTTATAGGAGAGCCTGTGGATTGCAAACACACTGCAAGGTGAATATGTTGAAGAGACCAACATCCCACCAACTGGCATAGATGTTACTTCAAAGCTATGGAAGATGCAGAAAGAAACTTTTTGAGAACTTCTCTAATCTGATTAGTAGAGAATCAACTGATATAACTCCAGTCCACTGTGTAGAGAAGCCTCAGCAGAACTTTCCATCTCTTGATCCCCTAAACCTGTCCCCCACTTAAGTGAGCCAGTACATAACTCTTTGCTCCCTGACTCTCTCTGTAGGTTGCTGTAGTGTAGGAGCAGAGGAAAGCTTCCCCTTTGCCCTGGAAATGTTTGCTGAAAAACCAACTCACAAAAATAGATGCATAAGACAGAAGGGAAATAAATGTATTACTACCCTGTGCAAAGTGATTGTCCAACATCCCCATGGGGTACAGATGCTCATCTACAGGTGAGGAAATATGCATGACTTTTGATGCACAAATAGCAGATGATTTTTAGGGGAATTCAACGGGCTTGAAAAACATACAATAGTCTGGGGCAATGTCCGTTGAGCCTGCAGAGAGGACAATGGTTTGTGACAAATGTCTGTCTAGTTTTGTTGACAGACTTTAGATTTCTGTGATGTGGGTTTAGTTAATAACAACTCAGCAAGGAGATAGGGGGGTAATCATGTCCTTTTTGTTTTATTATTTATTTATTTATTTGAGACAAGGTTTCATTCTGTCACCCTGGGCAGAGTGCTGTGACATCATAGCTCATGGCAACCTGGAACTCTTGGGCTCAAGCAATCCTCTTGCCTCAGTTTTTTTTTTTTTTTTTTTTTTTTTTCTGTTTTTAGTTGAGACAGGGGTCTCACTTTTGCTTAGGCTGGTCTCAAATGTGTGAGCTCAAGCTATCCACCCACATCTGCCTCCCAGAGTGCCAGGATTACAGGTGTGAGCCACTGCTCCTGGCCTTCACTAAGGATTCTTAAAGAATTTCTGTTGTTATTCACCACCTTCTTTGACTGTGACTCTTTGCACACATGAAGACATTTCAGGGTATCTGAGTTTGTGTGGGTATTATGATGTGTGCTGGTGAATGCGCTAGTGGTGCTGTTCACCTGGCTTGACCTAACATAGGTACAAGTTCTGCGTGCCTTGTCTCCTGACAGCAGCCACTGTGGACCCACAGGTGTGATGGTATAAATGGCCAAAGGGGGAGTGAAAGGGCCCGGGGCCTGAGAGTTCAGCAGATGTTTGTGTGCAGTAGTGGAATGTCCATTTATTTCATGGTCAATGGAATCTTTCCATACTCCTCGTGGGAGCAGCCAGAAGTTCTTTCTATTTTCTGCATAAATCCCACATTTCATTTCTCAATCCATCCCACTTGATGATGCAGCCTAGATTTTGGGGTCTTTTCTTATCATTATTACAGTGCTATTACCAATATAGTCTTTCTCTTTTTGCTGGATATTTATGAGAAATTAGAAGGATCTGACCTCATGATACCTGTATTTCATCACTGGTCTTATTACTAATATGTCACTTGGAGGTGCCTACATCTAGTAACTGAACTATATTCCCTAAGTAAAGTCCAGTAGTCAAGCTCCACTCACCCACACAGCACCCAATCTGCCCTCTTACTGGTGAGAAGCCCTAAGGGGGAAACAGATTTACACAGAATGGTGGGAAACAAAACAAAACAAACAAATAAAAAACCCTTGCTGGTTGCCTAGCCTCTCAATCTTAAATATCAGTGCATGACGCCAAATCATGAATTTTGGATGTAATCAACCTTAAAAAATAAGACTACATTTAAGCTTAGCAAAAATACTAAATACTACTAATACTAAATAGTTGGCAGAAGCTAGGAGGTGGGATGTTAGAGGAAAAGGGAGAGGTTAAATCTGCTATTATCTTCCCATAAGTGGAGAGATACATCCCTAGGGTATGAACCAAGGAACAAAGGTATAAATTAGCTTCAAAAACAGCATGAATTATTGGGTGGAGCTACAGTTTAAATTATGTTGGGCATCTAGTTAATTTTCATCTGTTAAGCAGAAATTGTGGTAGGAAGAACAGATTAATTATAGACAAAATAATTAGATTTCCTCACTAAACCCAACTTGTTTGAGTTAACTGCTACCCTGCTGTGTGACAAAAACACAAAACCAGGTCAGTTTTCTGGTCACAAACAGAATGAAAGTGGGTTTGAGTAGGCACTTTGGCTTCTGCCATTCTGTCATATCATTAGCCTACAGGCTGTGTTTGCTAAATGTGGAGATGTTTTATAAAATTTTCAATACAGTCATGTCTGAAAGGGCAAAAGCAAAGAGAGTATTAAATTTGCTAGTGAGAAGAGGTATATGATTATGATGAAAATGAAAATCAAGAAAATTTTATGAATTTGAAATGGTGAGAAAATGACAAATCCCACATATTAAATATGACATAAATTGTTCAAGGGCAGAATGTTTTTAATGAACAAAGTGAATCATGCAAAATGTGTAAAGTACTATGCTTATAATACTGATCATAATGAATAGAAAATGAATAAAACTTACAAATGAGTTGGAAAATTGTATGAGTGGTAATTTTAGTATATTGCCAATATGAAGAATGATGTTATTTCTCTGTTAGTAGGATCTTTTAAAAATTCCTTATAGTAAGCTATGTTAGTTATCAGGTTCTCAAAGGTTAAAAAGCAATCTCTGACTTGCAGCACTAGCTGGTTCATTTGGTGTAAATATTCCAAACATGGCCGATTCAATACTATGAACATGACCTCACTGAATTTGGAGCTGGGAAAAGGTGTCCACAATGGGCTTCTAGAAGCTGGTGTCAGCTGGCTTCACTGCACAACTGGACCAACGGTCTTTCTACTGTACCCTTTCTTTTCTGTACTAGATGGTGGTAAATAGCACCCAGGTGTTATGCCACTATTTAATTTTCATGGTGAGATAATTTTTTTTTTTTTTTTTTAGAGACAGAGTCTCACTTTCTTGCCCTCAGTAGAGTGCCGTGGCATCACACAGCTCACAGCAACCTCCAACTCCTGGGCTTAGGTGATTCTCTTGCCTCAGCCTCCCGAGTAGCTGGGACTACAGGCAGCTGCCACAATGCCCGACTATTTTTTCTTGCAGTTTGGCCATAGCCAGGTTTGAACCTGCCACCCTCAGTATATGGGGCCCTACCCACTGAGCCACAGGAGCCACCTGATAATTTGTTTTTTAATGTTGATATACTTACAGACTCTGCTTATTTGTTTTACGATTTGTGTATGACCAAGTGATTTTCTCAGAATGGGACCTCTTTTATTACTTCTCTGGGAAGAAATTATTAGCTATGGTAGCATTTGGGGCATCTAAATGTAACATGTACCTCATTTGAGGCAGATTTAATAGGCAGATTTCTTTGTTTTTTAAAAAATATATTCACTAAAGTAATAAGCAAGCAAATTTCTGCACTGAGATTTCTTACTGGAATTTCTCAGAAACATTAAATGATCTCATTTCTTGTTGAGTTTAGTATAATTTATTATACTAAAATAATAAAAATTGGAACTGAGAAATGGGCACTCAAGAACATAAATAAAAATTATAATGTTCTAATTCTCCAAGATTTCCAAAAAACAGAAAAAAGAATCTTTAAGGTCCCCTAATAGTGGAGATAGGATTGGCATCAACTTCAGGTGACTTTTGACCCATTGATCATTTCAGGTAGGGCTAGGAGTTGGTTTGAGAATTATAGATTAAATATTGCAGAAGTGCTGCTGCTGAAAATATTGTTGCAAGCTCTGCTGGCCTTTGGATGGTTCTAAAAGGTGCAAGGCTCCTTTGAATCTGCATTACATCAAATCAAATCAAACCCTGAGGTGGGGAGGGTAAAGACCAGTATCATCGGCTGGGATTCCCAGGTACAGATCCTGAGGTTATCACCAGAAACCGCCAGGGGGCAGGGAAGCAGGCTGGGAAGAGCAAGCATGCAGTTCCTGGTGGACTCTCACCTTGATCATCAGGGGACTCTGGAGAGTTAAGTGAGTTTGTCCAAACTCAGGCCAGGGATCTGGTTGTCCTATTCCAATGCCAAGTTGGTCATTGGCTAAGGGCCCCTGGGGAGATGTATTATAATTTCCCAAGTGTTCCCAGCTCTCTGCCTGTTGGGGCAAAGTGACATTTGTAGCCTGGTGGCAGTCCTCTAATAGAGTCGCAGGTATCAGCTGTTAGAAGCAAAAACACACAGACGCTGAGGTGTATGGAGAAAAAGACCCGAGGAGTTCTTAGTAGAGCACTGAAGTGGCTGCTAAACATTCCGTAGAATATTGCTGGGGCCCATCGAGGAGGTGAGAGAGCTGGGGTGGGGATGACACCAGCAGGAGAGCTTGTCATTGTAAATGCAACAGTTCAGTTTTAGAAAAAGATGTTTGATAGAGGGTAGGCAAAGCAGGGTGACAAGGCCAAGGCAATTTTGAAGCTTCAGAGGTCAGCACGCACGCTAACGAAATGGCAACTCATCTAGTGCAGTCTGCTACCCTTGGTTCCTTTTTACTTACGGACAAACAGATGTATGAAGAGCCACTTAACCAACTTGTTCCTAAACAGAGCTGCTCCTGTCTGGGTGGGAGGAGGCAGGAAGAGCCTTGGAAGCTGTTTATGAGGCCATTCATAGTATCTGCAGGACCCGGGCAAAAAGTACAAAACCCGGCCCATGTACCATATGCTTAAATTATCAAAAATGATAAATCAAGTTAAAATAAAATAAATTTCTACCATTTTACTTGACAAATATGCCTTCAAAGTAATCTGGAATGCCAGGTTCAAAATTAGAATTTTCAAGCTCCCTGGAGCTCCACGCTGGAAAATGGCAGTTTGGAGAACGTTGGTTCTAAGCTCAGTGCTCCCCACCTTGGCATCTTTCTTTCCCCATCACTGTCTCCTTCATTGTGAATCTTGGAGTAGGTGCATGTGGATGCCCCACCTGGAATGTCCACAGCCTCTGCAAACAGCTGCCCCTGGCCCTTCCTTGGGCCTGGGAGTGTGAATTCTGGTGGTTAGGTTACCCTTGGGAGTGTGCAACTGTGGCTCAGGTCTGTATGGGCTCTGCAGACAGGCTTGGGGCTATCTGGGCAGAGACTTCCAGGCTGAAGGGCTCTGAGTGGGTGATTCCCTTAGTCTTACAGGTTCCTCTTCTGGTAGGGATGACCAAAAAAAAAAAAAAAAAAAAAAAAGGCAAGACTGGAACTCTGTAAAACACAGGGCCCAGGTCCTAGGTGACACTGTTGAGCATGTGATTTCATGTCACAGCAAAGCTAATCAGAGAACTGGACCACAGGGGTGGGGAAAGGTGCATTTTCCAAAAGACTGTTGCTCAAGATGACTATCTGGAAAATATGCTATAAACAGGTCCACTGGTATGTTCTTCAGTTAGAGCTCTGATTATTTGATTCATATCTAAGTAGATAGAGTGGGGTCAATGATAGATATCACTTGTTAGCTATCAATGAGCATGGGTAGATCTTGCATCATTTGAGAATGAGTAAACCTCAACAAAACATGAGGCCAATTAAAAATACTGAAGAATAAGGGATAAGGGACAGTATCCTTAAACCTCACAGAAAAATCCCATCTCTAAAGAGCCCAAAGCAGTGATTTTCAAGTGGTGTGCAGTGGCACATTGGTGTGCCATGAGAGGATCTTAGGTGTGCTGCAAAATTTTTGGAAGATTATTAATTAAATTGTTTTCAAAAGAATTTCAAAGCACAGTAAGTATATATTCTTCTTTTCATTTTTTTTTTAGAGACAGAGTCTCACTCTGTTGCCCTCAGTAGATTGCCATAGCATCACAGCACACAGAAATCTCCAGCTCGTGGGCTTTCATTCTTTTTTTTTTTTTTTTTTTTTTTTTTGATCAACATAATTTGAGTGTGCTGTGGAAGTTTAACTATATGTTCAAGTGTGCTGGGAGATAAAAGCAGTTGAAAAACACTGGCCTAAAGGAACCAGAAGAAAATTGCAGGGGGGTGTTTAGAATTTGTAATAATAGAACTGAATGAGGCACTGTGCTGTGCAGTGGGAACAGAAGACCAGGAAGAGATAAGAGGCTGAAAAGAAAAAGTAACCGGCTGAGTTGTGGAAGACTTTCACATAAGCAATGAGCGCAGTAAGATAAGCAGTACATAACTGTAAATCAGACTCAGTCATGTGGAGAGCAAGTTTGAGAAGCTTTTCTAGGATGCAGGAGAAAAAGCACAAGCAGAAGGAAAATGAAAGCTGTAATGTATGATGACTTTGTGTTTCTAGGAAAGCTACCGTAACACCTTGAATGGCAGCAGCAGTAAAGGCTGATGTAAAGCCCAAGTGTACAGGCTGCAGGGCCCACAGCATTTCGCACCAAAATAGGAGAACCATGGCTGCATGACCCACTGCATTTCACACCAAATAGGAGACCCAAGGCTGTAGGGCCCACTGCATTTCACACCAAAATAAGAAACCCAAAGAAAAATTCTGAATTGTGTGGATTTTAAAAAATCCTACAAATCAACTCAAAAAGGGTTGTTTATCTACAAATGGGATGGATATATTGAACATTTTTTTTTCTAGAAGCACTTTTTTTTTTTTTTTTTTGGTAGAGACAGAGTCTCACTTTATCACCCTTGGTAGAGTGCCATCGTCACACAGCTCACAGCAACCTCCAACTCCTGGGCTTAGGCGATTCTCTTGCCTCAGCCTCCCAAGTAGCTGGGACTAAAGGTGCCCACCACAACACCCAGCTATTTTTTTTTGTTGTTGTAGTTTGGCCAGGGCTGGGTTTGAATCTGCCACCCTCAGTGTGTGGGGCCAGTGCCTTACCCACTGAGCCACAGGCACCACCCAAAGCACTCTATTTTGGGCAAATGCTTCTTCCACACTGAAGTCATTACAATGAAACTGTCAGTCAAGATACTTTGTCCTTTCCTTCCAAGAAATGGGGATGTGAACCGAGACTAATAGGACAGTCTCCCTGGAACTAGAACTTTAACAGACTAACAAAAGAACAGAATACAGTTGCTTCTGTCCATTCACTACAGATGTAATGCCACAACTCTTTTATCCGTTCCTACAAGTTCCAGGGTTGGCTCTTGTTTCTGTCTTTCTAAATTGGCTGGTTGACCTATTAGATTCTGAGTTCTCTCCTACGTTCCGTCCATAAATTCCACTTCCACTCCAGTTGGCAAGAGACCTTAAGGGAAAGGTGGATTTTTGGGAAGTGAGGACAAAGGCAATTAAATTTCCTTTCATTTTGCAGGTTAGTATCACAACAGCACAGAGCAACTGAGCGCTCCCCTGCGTGCACCAGAGGGTGGCGCTCTGAAAGGCTGAATCGCTGATGCCAGAAACCGTCATTCAGAGTTGGAAGCACTTGGAACAGTGGGACAGGAGGCTGCTTCTGGTGGGACTGGATAGCATAAAGCAAGGGAGTAATAAAATCAGACCTCTAAATGATCACAGCAGGCTGATTGGCTGTGGCATTTCCTGTCTGGGCCTTCGAGACTCACAGCTAGTGATGTAACGGTCTTGTTACAGCATTTCGCGTGGACTTCCTTCCTCGTCTTATCACTTTGGATAAGCTGTGAGTACATTTCACGAGTAGACAGTTTAGCTGTCAGTCACCTAAATGACAGCAGGAACATTTGCACTTGACTGTATTTCTATGCTACACACTCATGTGCGTACACAGGAACACACCGTCACACATACAACACCAGAGAAAACGCAGGAAGCTTGAGCACACGCCCGCGGGGATTGGTTTCTTTCTTTCTCTCTCTTTTTTTTTACTATCTTCTAGTGATAGCAGCAAAGAAACCAAATTCGTGTCTTCAGAATCACTCTAAGCTAGGAGACTTCTAGAACTGTATGTACAAGATTTGGAGGGAGAGAAGGCTGCAAATCAAGCGTTTAAAGTAAGTTGAATCGTCTTTTGTGTGTGACCACAAGAGAAAGTGATTGTTAAGCAGATAAAGGCGCCAGAATCGTGCAGTCCACACTGCGGTCTTTAAAAGACTGCTCCAGCCAACCAGAGACACGGTGAAGTAGAGAGCTAAATAAGAGGAATCCGAACATATGTTGCCCGCAATATTCTGAAAAGACTCACTTCAGCCTAATCCCACACCTAACCGGAACCCTGACCTCAGGACCCCAGTGGAGTCTTTATTTTCAAGGGAATTCTGCAAAGGTGAAGGTTGGTCCAGCAGCAAGCTGCGTCCTTGCCTGGCTGTTCATTTCCTGTACCAAGAAATGTGTCTCCATGACACATCCTTTCCCCCTGCGTGTAGACAGAGTCTAAAGGTTTTTTTTTTTTGATGTGCACTTGTAATTTGTATTTTTGTCTTTTTCTGTCTTTGCAAATAGAGGCTAACCTTTCCACAGGGTGATGACTCAGAGCTGAGGAATAAAGACATTTCCCACCAAGCAGGATGCCTAATGCAACCTAACGACTTTTTAAATTGCTAAGTAAAGTAATCTTTTTTGCATCTTTAAAACTCATATTGAAGAATTTTTCTACAGAAATAAAATAATTGGTTTGTAAGGATGTGTATAAAAATATACATTGAGTAAGACAAAAAACATGAAGCAACTTAGATGCCATCAAAAGGGAATGATTGAATAAACTGTAGTGTGTACATATTTCTGGAATTTTATGTAGCTACTAATAAGGAAGAGTTATATTTATAGGTATTAACCTAAAGGAAAAGCCACCAACGAAGCATCTTTCAGGGAAATGTATATGGAATGTCCTTTTGTAAAATCAGGAAAAGCCCTTTTTGTCAGGTGCAGTGGCTCACATCTGTAATCCTAGCACTCCAGGAGGCAAGGCAGGAGGATCACTTGAGCTTAGGAGTTTGAGAGCAGCTTGAGCAAGAGCGGACCCTGTCTCTATTAAAAATTGAAAAATTAGCTAGGTGTTGTGGAGGGCACCTGTAGTCCCAGCTACTTAGGAAGCTGAGGCAGGAGGGTGCTTGAACCCAGAGTTCAAGATCACTGTGAGTTAGGCTAATGCCATGGCACCCCAGCCTGGGCAACAGAGTAAGATTCTGTCACAAACAAACAAACAAAAGAACCCCCGACAACAACAAAAAAGAAAACAACAAACCACCCTATTACTTGTGAATATTTTTAGTTGTGCATTCATATGAACATAGAAAAAAATGTAGACCCTAGCAAGGGGAGGGTAGTGGGAGTTAGGTTCATGGGGAAGGGAAAGATTATTAGGTTTTTCTTTGATATTTTTAGGATTTTTTTTTTTGGGGGGGGGGGCTGGTAATAAGCAGCAATAAACAAAGCATGTATTGCTTTTTCAATTTGAAAGAAATCTAATATAGTAAATAATAAAGATAATTCATCCCCGATGACTTTAGTATCTTTTTTAAATTGGGAAAGATAAATACATGATCCAGGTACAGAAAAGATATCAAATCCCTTTGCATATCATTTTCTATCTATAGATTTGTGAGAGTTCCAGTGTTAACTCTGCTTAAAATTACTTTATGTTTGTTATATGTTTTATAATTTATAAACCATAAAATCTACCCTTTATAAGTCTGAAGTTGATGATTTTTACGGTATTCAGAGTTATGCCTCATCACCATCTATCTAATTACAGAACACTTTCATTACCCTTCAAAGGAACCCTGAACTCAGTAGCAGTAATTCTCTAGTCTCTCCATCTTCCTCCCCGTTTAACCCACTGGCAACCACTAATCTACTTCTCTCTGTCTAGCCTTATCCCAGCACCATACTGTTTTGATTAGTGTAGCTTAGTAGTAAGTTTTGCAGTTGAGAAGTGTGAGTCCTTCACCTTTATTCTTTTTTCAAAATAGTTTGGCTATTCTGGATCCCCTCCATCTCCATGTGACTTTTAGGATCAGCTATAATTTCTGTAAAGAAATTAGGTGGATTTTTTATAGAGATTATATTGAATCTGTAGATCAATTTGGGAAGTATTATCATTTTAACAATATTAAATCTTCTAATTCATGAACATGAGATGTCTTTCTATTTATTTAGGACTTAAATTTCTTTTATTGATTCCCCCCAAAGTTTTCAGTGTACAAGTCTTACATGACTTTTGTTAAGTTTATTCCTAAGTATTTTATCTTTTTTTGATGTTATTGTGTATTATATTGATTGATTATCAGATGTTAAACCAACCTTGCATTCTTGAGTGAAATTCCACTTGGTCATGGTGTATTAATTCTTTTTATGTGTTGCTGGATTCAGTTTGTTAGTATTTTGTTGAATATTTTTGCATCTATATTTATAAGAGGTATGAGTCTTTAGTTTTGTTTTCTTGTGATGTCTTTGTCTGGTGTTAATAACAGAGTAAGACTGGCCTCAAGAAATGTGTTAGGGCCAGGCATGGTGGCTCACACCTGTAATTCTAGCACTCTGGGAGGCCAAGGCAGGTGGATCATCTGAGCTCAGGAGTTCGAGACCAGCCTGAGCAAGAATGAGACCCCTGTCTCTAAAAAATAGCTTGGCCTTGTGGTGGGTGCTTATCGTCCTGGCTACCAGGGAGGCTGAGGCAAGAGGATTGCTTGAGCCCAAGAGGTTGAGGTTGCTGTGAGCGCTGATGTCATGGCACCCTTTCAAGGGCAGCAAAGCGAGACTCTGTCTCAAAAGAAAAACAGAAAAGAGAAATGAATTAAGAAACATTCCTTCCTTTGCAAACTTTTGCAAGAGTTTTAAAAGATCAATGCTAATTTTTTATTGAAAAAAAGATTGCTAATTCAGTTTCCTTACATGTACATGTCTAACAGATTACCTATTTCTTCTTGAGTCAGTTTCAGTACTTCGTGTCTTTCTAAGAATTTATTCATTTTATTAAGATTGTGTGATTTGTTCTATATGACTATTCACTCTATTTCCTTATACTCATTTCATTTTTGTAAGGTTAGTATTTATGTCCTTTGTTCAATTTCTGATTTTAGTAATTTAGTTTCTCTCTTTTTTCTTGGTCAGTCTTACTAAATGTTTGTCAATTTTGTTGATATTTTCAAAGAATTAACTTTGGTTTCATTGATTTTTCTCTATTCTTTCTATTTTCTATTACTTTCTGCTCTAATATTATTTACTTCTTTCTTCTGGCTTTAAGTTTAGTTTGCCCTTCCAATTTTAGTTTAAGATGAAAGGTTGGTTAGGTTATTGATTTGAGATTTTCTTTTTAAATATAAAAATTTGCTGCTATCCATTTCCCTGTAAGTGCTGCTTTAGCTGTATCCTGTAAGTTTTGGTATGTTGTGTTTTCATTTTCACATATCTTAAAATATATTCTAATTTCTTTTGTGGTTATTTGTTCCTTGACCCATTGGTTATTTAAGAATGTGTTACTTATTTCCATAGTTATGAACTTTTCAAATTTCGTTCTATCATTGATTTTTAATTTTATTCCTCTGTTGTTAAAGAACATAACTCTATTTCAAGTCTTATAAATTTAGTGAGACTCATCTTATAGCTTAACATATTCCATTTTGAAGAATGTTCCATAGCAATTTGAGAATATTATTTACTGTTGTTGGGTAAATTATTTTGTTAGATCTAATTGGTCTATGATGTATATTACTTTAAAATGACAGCTTGTATAATCTTGAATATGTTACATAATTACAATATGTAAAAATTCTTGGCAAAATATTGTAAGAAAACCCATGAAGATTTTAATTACTTCTACCTGGTGGAACTACGGATGGCTTTCAATTTCTCTGTATTTTTTAAATTTTTTGTGATGAGTTTGTATTAATAATGATAAAACAAAATTAAAAATGCAAGTCAGGACAGAAAAGTACATCTAAGAAGACTTCCTGGAGGAGGTGGTGAAATCATGATAAGATTTGTACATATATATTTCTTACCACACTGAGTATTGCGCAAACAGCAGTTCTTTAGTGTCTGTTGAGTTGAAAATGACAGTTTTGTGAATATGACTTGAACTTCCATCTGTTCTAATATTAAATACCGTATATACTCGAGTATAAGCCGAGTTTTTTCGGCCCCAAATTTGTGCCGAGTTTGGGTTTTTCGGCACAAATTTTGTGCCGAAAAAACTCGGCTTATACTCGAGTATATACGGTATTACTATAAATATAAGCAATTGACTGAGTATTTTGGGTTCACATTAAACTTATAGACTTTGGGGAACTCATAGATGTAGGATATCAGAAAAAAACCTCTAAGAGTTGGAATACTCATTCTTTGAGAGGAATCTCCTAATATCTGCCAACAGCCTATTTTCTGTTTTCAGTACAATTGCCTATTCTTGGATTTGGCAGCTCCATAGTCAATATTTCTTTATTTTATTTCAAAAGAATCTTAATTAAGTTTTTCTGGCTATATTTTCCTAACTGTTCAACATATTAGGTCCTTTTAAATCCTCACTCTATGGAACCATTATGCTTAATTGTTTGTAATTAAATCAGATAGCAACAAAGATGTTTATTGGTTTATATCCATACTGGGTCCAAAAAGATTTTCAATGGCTTGAAGAAGATAGAATTATTTCCTATAACTTTTAAGAACTGCTTTAATGTAAATTTTGTAAAGCTTAAACAGGGTATGGCACTGCTGTGATTTCCAAGAGCTCTATTCTTGCTCATAAATAGAGTATTTTCAGAATCAGCATTTCTTGTAATAGGGCAGGGTTGTAAATTGTGGTGCCATCTGCAAATAGACTAATAACATGTGAGGCAGTGCCAGTTTTATGCCTTATAATTTGGGATGATTCTCATCACAACTGTGAGTGGTCCTCTTGTGAAAGCAAGAGGGACAAGTAGATTATTGTCTCATTTCTCTCTAGATTGCAGTCTAGACTGCAAAATTTATTTTAGGGAACAATTTAGCTTCTTTACACAGAGAAATAATAGCTTAAAATACTTTTCTCCCAAATCATATTTTCTTATTTTTAAAGAAATATTCCCTCAAGGAGCTTCAAATGCATGGACAAATTTATGCAATTTATGATAGTGAATTAAATTAAATTTTCCTTTATCAATGTCTGCCAAGTTTCTGTTCCTGATAAATCTGTTGGGTTTGATAGTGACAAGAGTCTGTAAGACTTTTTTTTGTTAAATCTATATTCAATTAGAACAAGAGCACAAAATAGGAATTTTTCTACTTGCTAAAACACACAGTGATAATTCAAATAAAAATAAAAATCTGCTCGTGCAGTGGCTTATTCCTATAATCCTAGCACTTCAGGAGGCTGAGGCAGGTGGATTGCTTGAGACCAGGAGTTTGAGACCAGCCTGAGCAAGAGCAAGACCCGTTTCTATAAAAAAATAGAAAAATTAGTCATGCATTGTGGTGGGCACCTGTAGTCCCAGCTATTCATGAGTCTGTGTTTGGAGGATTGTGTGAGCCCAGGAGTTTGAGGTTGCTGTGAGTGTGATTATGACACTGCACTCTAGCTTGGGTGACAAAGAGAGACCTTGTGTCAAAATAAAATAATGGAGGTCCTCTCCTGCCCCATTCTCTTGCTGCTTATGAGGTTTTTAACTATTATTTTTTTTTATTAAATCATAGCTCTGTACATTGATATGATCATGGGGCATCATACACTAGCTTCATAGACCGTTTGACACATTTTCATCACAATGGTTAACATAGCCTTCTTGGCATTTTCTTAGTTACTGTGCCAAGACATTTACATTCCACATTTACTAAGTTTCGCATATACCCTTGTAAGATGCACCGCAGGTGTAATCCCACCAATACCCCTCCCTCCACCCACCTCCCCCCCCTCCTTTTCCCCCTTCCCCCTATTCTTAGGTTGTAACTGGGTTATAGCTTTCATGTGAAAGCCCTAAATTAGTTTTATAGTAGGGCTGAGTACAATTTAGGTAGTATAGACATTTTAACAATGTTGGTTCTTCTCAGCCATGAGCATGGTATATTTTTCCATTTGTTAAAATCTTCAGCTATTTCTTAGAGTTTCATAGTTCTCTTTATAGAGATCTTTCATGTCCTTAGTTAGATACACTCCCAGATATTTCATCTTCTTTGACACTATTGCATCACAAAATCCCAAAACAACAGATGTGGAGCATGGATGTGGAGAAAAGGGAACACTTCTGCACTGCTGGTGGGACTGCAAGCTGGTACGTTCCTTCTGGAAGGAAGTTTGGAGAATACTCAGGGATCTAAATGTAGACCTGCTGTTTGATCCTGCAATTCCTCTACTAAGTGTATACCCAAAGGACCAAAAATCATTTGGCAATAAAGATATTTACACCAGATTGTTCATTGCAGCTCAATTCATAATTGCCAAGTCATAGAAAAAGCCCAAGTGTCTTTTGACCCATGAATGGATTAATAAATTGTGGTATATGCATACAATGGAATATTATGCAGCAGTAAAAAAATGGAAACTTTACCTCCTTTATGTTTACATGGATAGAGCTGAAAAATATTCTTCTTAGCAAAGTATCTCAGGAATGGAATAAAAAGTATCCAATGTACTCAGTACTACTGTGAAACCAATTTATAATCACTCACACTTGCATATGAAAAATGAAACACAACTTTAGGCTATGATGAAGGAGGGAAGGCAAGGGGGAGGGATTGAAAGGGGGTAGGAGGGATAGTAGGGGATAGTAGGGGGACCACACTATGGAGCACATTGCAGGTACAAGTTGGTTCTATCATGTGTAGAACACAAATGTCCTAACGCTATAATATGGTAAATGGGATGAGAGCTATGCTGATTAGTATGATGTAAGCACTCCAATTTGTAAAAATAATCAACACACTGAAATAGACATAAATGTATTTATGATCTAAGTACATAAGACTTAATAAAAAAATAAAATTATTTTAAAAACATGCATAATGGAATATTTGTGTATATGTAAAAAAAAAAAAACCCTCAGAAAAGTTCTTCCAACCTTACAAAATTTTCAGATCATGTTTTGTTTCTAAATTTTGTTTTGTTCATATTGTTTTTCACGTTGAGAGTAAGCTGACCTAACCACCATGACAGTTGGAATTCAGTGCTTCCACAACCATAGGGAGAAGTCATATTCATTACGCTTTATTTCCAAACATGTGAAAATTTCTTCTTCAAGAATGTGCTATTCTTTAGGCACTTAGCCAAAAGTTTTCTTCTGAATCTATAGTGATGGATTCTTTCATGGCTAGTTTTGAATCTCACGTACAACAGAAGCTTCCAAATGAGCTGTTTGGCCACAATGAGAAATCTTTATTGAAAAATCCCCTGAATGCAATAATTGAATAGACATAATTGCAATGCTCTGTGCCATGTAAAATTGTAAATAACACTGACAATATAATTTATGTTCATTTATGATACAGTAGCTCATTATGCCTCCAATTTTCATTCCCTTCATTAGCCATGCTCATCTGTTTCTCGGATAGACATTCCTTTTGTATTATCTCTAATCCTTTGCCCAGAGAAATTCTTACAAATGCAGAAGTGGAGATCTGAGTGCCAGAGAATGTGCATGACAAGGTACATGGGCACAGTTACAACCTAAATAGATGTTGATACCACATCAAAAAGGAACAGGTACTGTAGAATAATGAGAGGTAAATACTGCATTTGAATCACATTTGTTACTGCTTGGCTTTCAGGAATACTTTATAATGAAGGTATAAGGTTGAATGAAGTTGGTCACCACTAGAATTATAGCAATAATTATTGTGATATAAATGGTACCATTGAAGAACAAGAGCTGGTAATCAAGGCCCATGTTCCTTGTGGATGCATCTACAGAAAAGCCATCACTTTTTTGAGCTGCTCATCTGTAGCACCAACAGTCCTCATTTGTCTTGGGTAGCAGCCTCAAAAAATCAGGGGAGCTTTTCCTCCCTTCTTACTTGTTCCTATTGGATAGTGACATACAAGTGTCTCACCTTTCAAGAGTGTTGGAGTAAAACTGAACAATTGCTCCTCTTTACCTGTTATCACCTGGAGAGGTGGAAAAATGTGTCTGACCATGGAGGTAGTAGGTTGTGAACAGCATTTGTTTTTCATTTCCTAAAAAGCAGAGTTAATATGTGAACATTGTGGCTAGATGTGGCCTCACTTGTCAGGTACTTGTTGACCAGGTGTAAGGAAACCCCAGTCCTCTATATGAGTGGACCCAAAGAAGGTGTATACTTCCTGGGTAAAATGTACAAGGACAATTTTACTTAAGATTTAATCATGCCAACATTAGGAATTAACTGCTATTTTTGATAGATTTTTGGTAGAAAAATGTCTCTATTTTTATTTCAATGAGTTCCAAATTCTTAAAAGAATAAAGTGGGGTTAATTATTTCCCCTTAAAACACAAAATGAATAGTAAGGTTATAATAAGGGGATTGGGACTTGACTAAGTAAGTTTTTAAAACTATATTAAGACAAAATTTTATTAAATTCTGTTGTTTCCTATAAATGGCAGGGGTGTGTTTTGTTTATTCTTATATCTAAAGGATGTAGTATTAAATAAATGGATCTTAATGTTTTATTTAGATATTTTATCAGAATTTTATTTGAATTAACAGCCCAAAATAATTGTTGCTCAAACAAAAGAGAAATTTGTTTCTCTCCTATGGGAATATTCTAAGGAGGGGATCTGGAGCTAGATTAGTGCTTTGGACCTATAAGGTTTTCAGAACCCAGGCTCCTTCTAGATTTTTGCTCTGCACTTAATCTCTATTCCTTTTATCTCATTAGTAAGATGGAAGCATTATGTCTGGACAACACCAATATGTTAAAGTCCATAGGAGGAGAAGGGACAAAGAAGAAAGTAAGAAAACATTAGAACATGTTCTTGTGGTAGCTGTCACATGGTGCTTCTAATTTTATCCCATTGGATAGTATTTAGTCACCTGACTCTCCCTAGTCCTGGGGTACCCTGGGTAATGTGCTCTTTATTCTGGGCAGCCATCTACCAGGTAAAAAACAGAATTTCCATTATCATTGGAAAAATGTGCAGGAGGACAACTAGCAGCATCTTCCATAGGATAGATGAAGTTTAATGTACTTACAATTCCAGTCCCAGGTCAAGTGTGTTCCTATTATCTGTCACAATGTAGGTGCATGAAGGGACACTTTTGACATTACAACTTGACTGTGAGTTCCTTCAAATGGCATTGAAGGCATTTGAATAGAAACAAGTGCATTTGAGTTTCAGTGGCAAGATATTTAACTACCCTGAAGAGCCTCAGTTCCTTTCTCTTAAAAACTGGCATAATTTCATCTAAAATTGTGGTTATATTTGGCATGCCTATTTCAGAAGGTATTATAGGAATCAAATGAAAGAACATATGGAAAGTAGATGGCAGGTGTAAAAATGCAAACCTTTATTATCTTATTTTTTCTGTCATACTAGGAGTCCCTGAACTGTTGGATACTCTGAGGCTTAAATAACATAATATATACTAAGGACTTAGAGCAGGGTTTGGCTCAGAGTAGACACTAATTGTAGGGGAGTCATTTTTAGGAGGGAAAATAGAATCTTTCACTTGTAGATTAATTGCCCAGTTAATATGAAGTTGATATCTTGATAAATGAAAGAATATGTGAGTGTAGGTCTAGGATATATGGGTGAATTGAGAAAAATTGTAAATACACTGATTTAAATCACATTCCCCAATAGTTTTTGCCATTCATCCAAATAGAGTATTGCCAAGGTCCCTGCTTCTTTGTGTGGTGGGCCTTTGCATAGTTAATGTTCTAGGATGAATTCATTAGGAAAAAGTCCCATTCTTTTCCATTAGATGCTCGGAAAGGCCACTTTCAAGTAAAAGCAAATAATAGCATTTTTATAACCAGAAAGAATTTATTTACCTCTTGCCATCTTTCTAAGACACTATCCCTATTCACTAATGTTTATTTAGACTCAGATAGATTAGATTTTTTACCTTATTTTCTCTGTTCTTGAACCTATGAATTCCAGCACCTGTTCAAGTTGCTCAAGAAGATGGCAATGAGGTTCTCTTAGTTGTATATGCCAGAAGCTGACCCAGAGAGATGGATCCAGATGCAGTGGTTTATTTGGGTGGTGAAGTAAATATGGGTAGGGGAGTGGAGGGGAGAGACAAGGCAGAAAAGCAGCCAATAAAATATTCTTTGTCAAACCAGCAACTGTGGGCACCTGGGCTCAATCACACTGGGAAGACACTAAAAATTTATATAGATCATATATGCCTCAGTGTAATGCCTCTGAGAGTGAGGGAGCAGCATTTATGTGCCAACTTGCACTGATGTCTCAGTCAGTAGGGGCTGTCATGACAAAGTGCCATAGACTGGGTGACTTAAACAGCAGAAGAGTATTTCTCACAGTTCTGGAGTCTGGAAGACTGAGATTGGAATGCTCAAGTAGTTGAGTCCTGGTGAGCGCACACTTTCGGATTGCAGGCTGCTTTGCCTCCATGACCTAAGGCCCTACCCATGGGGGGTTAGGATCTCAACATATGAATTTGGGGAGGACATAAACATCTGGTCTAATGCAGGTGGTCACTAATCAAGGACTGCTCCCAGGGTTTAGTACTTCTGAAGTCCTTCTTTTACAAGGACAGGTCAAGTGCACTTCACAATCCACAGAAGGCTCCCAGGCTCTGGGATGCAGCTAAGGGCAGCTCAGAGCTGCACCTGATATGGGGTGGGGAGCACATCCTGGGAGCCATCTGCTCTGAAGGCTAGAGTCTGTGGGAGTTAGCTCTAGAAGACAACATATTCAGGTGGTGGTTTGCCATTTTGTTATGGTATAAACCTGTTGAAAATACTGGAGTTGAATGAATGAATAGTTTCTACAAAAACTACTTCCAGGAAGTGGGGAGCTGAAGAGAAAAGTCCCTGAAGAACACATCTTTCATCATGATTTCAGAAGATCACAGGAACTTTCCTCAGCAGGTGAAGCTATGGTCAAATGCCTATGTGCCTCAGTTTATGCAATTTCATCTGTTTCTCTTGGAAGAGGGCAAGTGAGCAATCTGGGCCATTCATATGTTCTCTCAGAAACATAAATCTGGAGTCAGAAAGCCTGAGAACAGTTGGGGATCCTTTATCATTTTGTTGCTATGGCAACAAACACATTACCTTAGCTCTTATTTAGTTTCTGTGCTTTCCAAAGCCTGCTTCCTCTCTAACTTTGACTCTGTGGTTGATATTATTGTCCTTCCAATAGAGTTCCACATAGGGCTAAGTTAACTAAAATTGATTTTGTGGAAAAGTTGAGCTCTACATTTCCCTCTGCTGTATTGCAGATGCTTTCTGCTCTTTTCCTTCTGGTAAAATGTGCCAATCCTTCCCTTTATCTCTATCCCCTTCTCTGCAGTTGGCTCCTTTGAACTGAATAATACATGACTGTTTTCCTTTATCTTCAGACCCATCTCCCATAAATGGAGGTGTCTATGAGCACCAGACTTCATCTGGTAACCTCTAAGACCAGAGTGAATGTCTGTATGGGATGTGGGGAAGTGAGGATGGAATATATTATTGAATGAGATCTGTACTTGTCTAACAGGTTAAGAAAGCAGCCAGTGAACACAAATAAGACAGGTAAGAGAGGGGGAGCTGTCCCAGGTGAATGGTGAGTTTGTTCTTGGTCCTGTTTTGAACAAGACATCAATCAAAAGCTTAAGCTGAGGGAGTACAGTTGAAAACACACAGAACCACAAAAACCTGAATTCTTATCTTAAAGCTACCAAATAATTTTCACCTTTCTGTATTTTTTTAAATGGCATACAGACATATGTATAGAAAGAAAGTCTTGAAAAGATAAGTAAATCAACAAATCAGCCTTCCCTTTACCACTGTGGTCCCTAACCCTAAGCCCAGAATTCAGAGGAGGGAAACATGGAGCTCAGTTTTTCTTTGAAACCTATTTTGGTCAACTAGACCAGTAGTGGCCTGTGGCCTGTTCAGAACCAGGCTACACAGCAGGAGGTGAGCACCAGACTTCATCTTCAGCAGAGGGAGCAAAGCTTTATCTGTATTTGCTTCCCTCACCATCACTCGCATCACCATCTGAGTTCCGCCTCCTGTGACATCAGCGACAGAATCAGATTCTAACAGGAGCACGAACCCTACTGAAGAATAAGATTCTAACAGGAGCAAGAACCCTACTGTGAACTGCATGTGCAATAGATCTCAGTTTCACGCTTCTTATGAGAATCTACTCCACCCCCATGCAAGGATTGGTGGAAAAATTGTCTTCCTTGACACCAGTCCCTGGTGCCAAAAAGGCTGGAGACTACTATTTCACCACAGGAAGTACATGGTAAAATAACAACTTCAGTAAAGATTAGTTTCTCCTGCCCAAAACATTTCTACAAATATTTACTTGACACATAACTTTTTAATGTAAATGTAACTTTTTTTTGTCCCTCCATGATATTCTTGCTTTTACATTTTTGGTTAATTGTGGATTATTCTAACATACTCTTGTAAGGGAATAAAATATGTATTTTGTCACTTTAATCTTTGTTAGTATGGAATTTTTCAAATATTAACAAAGACAGAATAGTTGATGAATCTCCACCTACCCCTTAAAGATTTTCAACAATTATCAATATTTTGCTTAATTTATTTTATCTCTACTAATACCTCTCATGCTTACTCCCCACAGTTAGATTATTATTTTTAATTCCAAGACTTTAAGTAATTTTATCTGTAAATATGTAAGTTATATATTGCTAATAGGCTCCATTTAAATGGTTACGTTATATTATCATACATGATATAAGCCACAATCATTATTTAATATCCTAATACCAGACTGTGTTCATATTCCCTTATTATCTCAAAAATGTTTGTTTATTGTTCATTTGAGTCAAGATCAAAATAAGACCCAGCTATTTTCCTTGGCTGGTGTTTCATAAATCTCTTAAGCTTTTACAGTTTCTTCTACTTATCTCCCTTTATCCATGCCATTTTTTTTTTTTTTTTTTTTTTTAGGTTGGGGGAAAAATAGTACTTTTCTAATAGAATTTTTCATATTCTACATTTGGCTATGTGAAAAAAAGAGTTAGTGTGGCAAGAATGGCAAGAATATGATTGATCTCAGTAGAAAGATCTTCTTGCAAAATTGGCCCTTGCTTGGTGTCTGGGAACTTGGATTTTGGGAAAGTTCCCATCACTTTTTCATAACTAGCTCATTATGCCTACATTGTTTGTACAAACAGCATGATTTCTGTTGAACTCCTGCTTGTCTTCTGGGAGTCAGGATTTTGGTGTATCCCTGGAAGAATAGCCGCATGTGACCAGCCCCCAATATAACCTTGGGTGCTGAATGTTTTCTTTAGGGGAGAAACATAGCCCACATGGGGCCAAATTTTCTTTTTCTTTCTTTTTTCTGTCTCAGAGGCTGGAGTACAGTGGCACAATCACAGTTCACTGCAACCTCAAACTCCTAGGCTCAAGCAATCCTCCCCCCTCAGCTTCCCAAAGTTCTGGGACTATAGACATGAACCACTGCAACAACCTGTTCCTGGATTTTCATAGGTAGGGGAAGAATGGACACTGTACCCTCGTGGGAGGTAGAGAGCATGGGATACCTACATGTTCATTTCAACAGATCTTGCTAGCATCTCTGTCCCCTGGGATCTAGTGTATTCTTATTATATCATTCTAACACATTTTACCCATGAGTGAAACTATATGCCAAGTTCCATGAGACTTTTTAAAATAACTCCAGATGTGGGGTGGTCTTTGTGGCTCCCAACACAAGCTGATTACATCATCGTGATATCTTTAAAACACTTTTCTATCTCTGTGTTTCCTGGATCTATCTATCTATCTATCTTTCATTGTTCCTTTCTTTCTTTCTCTTTCTTTCCTTCCTTCTTTCCTTCCCTCCCTCCCTCCGTCCCTCCCTCCCTCCCTCCCTCTCTCCTTCCTTCCTTCCTTCCTTCCTTCCTTCCTTCCTTCCTTCCTTCCTTCCTTCCTTCCTTCCTTCTTTCTTTCTTTCTATTGTTGGGGATTCATTGAGGGTACAATAAGCCAGGTTAAACTGATTGCATTTGTCTTGCCCCCAGAAGGTGTGGCACACACCAAGGCCCCACCCCTCTCCCTCCTTCCCTCTCTCTACACCCCCGTAACCATAGTTGTCATTAATTGTCCTCATATCAAAATTGAGTACATAGGATTCATGCTTCTCCATTCTTGTGATGCTTTACTAAGAATAATGTCTTCCACTTCCATCCAGGTTAATACAAAGGATGTAAAGTTTCCATTTTTTAAAATAGCTGTATAGTATTCCATGGTATACATATACCACAGCTTGTTAATCCATTCCTGGGTTGGTGGGCATTTAGGCTGTTTCCACATTTTGACTATTGTAAATTGAGCTGCAGTAAACAGTCTAGTACAAGTGTCCTTATGATAAAAGAATTTTTTTCCTTCTGGGTAGATGTCCAGTAATGGGATTGCAGGATCAAGTGGGAGGTCTAACTTGAGTGCTTTGAGATTTCTCCATACTTCCTTCCAGAAAGGTTGTACTAGTTTGCAGTCCCACCAGCAGTGTAAAAGTGTTCCCTTCTCTCCACATCCATGCCAGCATCTGCAGTTTTGAGATGTTGTGATGTGGGCCATTCTTACTGGGGTTAGATGGTATTTCAGGGTGGTTTTGATTTGCATTTCTCTGATAGGGATGATGAACATTTTTTCATATGGTTATTAGCCATTCCTCTGTCTTCTTTAGAGAAGGTTCCATTCATGTCTCTTGCCCATTGATATATGGGATTGTTGGCTTTTTTCATGTGGATTAATTTGAGTTCTCTATAGATCCTAGT
>CAUYPK010069725.1:0-59195 GCA_963574355.1 Loris lydekkerianus | reverse complement strand
ACCTGATCTTGGTTGGATGTCTGCCAGGGAGACAGGCAGTCTCATGTGGGATATTTAAAGAACACCATTAGACAGTAAATGGTGACAGTGTGATAGCAGGTACAGAGGGCATATTCCCAGGGCAGGGGGAACGGGCTTGGTGCCAAGCACACCTGCAGTTTTACACAAGCTCTGCCAATTTCTTGGGATGTTAGGCAAGATATTTCTTCAAACCATAGTTTCTTAATCTGTAAAATAGAAATACTAATAATATCTCTCTTCCAGGGCTGTTGTGAGGATTAAACAGGAGAATGCATGTGCAGTGCTGGTGCATTCTGGTATCTAGTGAGTGTACAGTGTGTGGAAGGGCAGGGGAGGCCAGAGAGGGCTGGATGGTTTTCTGGCGGTGAAGGAGCTAGGAGCAGCAGAGGCTAAAAGTAATACACATGAGGACAACAGGAAGCCTCACTCATGAAAGTTAGTGGTGGGGAGCAGGTGAGGGCTGGGTGGTCTGCACCCATGGGAGGGCCTAGGCTTCCTTTCTTTGGTGTAGCTGGGGCTGCCAAGTAGTCCTGTCTCTGGTTCCTTGAAGCTCGAGTCCTTGGGTAAATCTCAGCCCTACGTGCCCATTTCCCTGTCTGTCTGAGGGAAGTGGATCTCCCTACCCTAGTTTGGGCAAGGACAGCTAGGAAGAACTGCCAAATGTGTACTTCATTCAGAGAGGGGCCCCCAGCGTCTTGGGCATGAGTGTGGTGAGGTGAAGCAACCTCCGAGCACACAGGCTGCACCTTCAGCTGGGCCTCGTAGCCCCTGAATTTGCAGACCACGCATACCCTCAAAGATTCCCAAGCTGGCCTGCGACCATGCCTTGGGGGGCACACTGGTCTCCAGCTCTGCCCTTCTTCAACTCCTCTGTGACCCCTCGTATCTGCTCTAGGGACAAGCTGTCCCTTTTGAGCACTGATGGAGGACTGCCAGGCAGGTCACCCTGCCCTGTAGCTTCCTTTGATGAGGACCCTGGGGTTTGCTCCCACCTAGACTGGCAGCGGGCAGCCAGGCAGCTAGGCAGCTGGGCGGCCAGTTCTGTATGGTGCTGGCTGAACTGCACAGACGGGATGTCCTCAGCTTTGTTGCTAGCTTGCAACAGCCTGTCCCTTGGCCAGAGACAGAGTTGATTGAGAGTCAGGAAAACTTCTTGTGAGAATAATGCCCTGTAATTTATTAAAAGTGTATTACATTACTGTTTACAAAAAATTGTCCTATGCACACTATTGCAGCTCTCTCAGGGGTTTGACGAGGGAGGGGGTTACTCTCAGATGGGGAGACAGGATCAGATTGCTGAGGGGTTTGCTCAAAATCTCCTAGTTGGGAAACAGCAAAGGCACGTTTTCCGTCTCCTGTTGGCAGCTTTGTTGTTGGCATTCCCTGCTCTGTAGAAGACAAGTTCTCCATCCTGTGCTTCTTTGGAGGGGGCAGCTTCTTCATCTAACCCCTCACTGCCCTGGGCTCAGGAAGATGTGGGAGGACAGGGACAATTATTCCCACTGGGGAGTCCCAAGTGCTGTCTGTTCTTTTACTGGGAGAAGACACTGCTGCCCTTTAGAACATTTCTGGGGGCTCTGAAGTGCCCAGGAAAGCGAAGCCCATTTCACTTAAAATTTGAAAGTTTGCTGACGTGCCAGCCATGTGCCAGGGACTGTTCTGCATTGTGGGAATGTAGCAGTGAACCAGTTTCTGTCTGCATGGAGCTTCTATTTGAGTAGAGAAGACACATCATACCCAAGATAGAGAGGGGAAATTATATTACATGGTGGTGAGGAGACAAAAGGCAGCAGGAAGATGTCAGGGCAGGTGAAGGCGGTTGGATTTTAGGTAGGATGGCCCAACAGGCTTCAATGCCTTTTGATCCCAAACACGCTCACAAGGTCAGGGGCACTTTGTCATCACTCAATCCTGTTTTGCAGATTTTCACCCACCACCGCTGCCCCAGGAAGACCCTTACTGCCTGGACAATGCACCCCCCAACCTGGGCTACTTGGTCCGCATGCAGGGGGGCATCCTCTTTGTATATGATAACAAGAAGATGCTGGAGCGTCAGGAGCCCCACAGGCTGCCCTACCCTGACCTGGAGACCTACATAGTGGACATGAGCCACATTCTGGCTCTCATCACTGATGGCCCCACGTAAGCCAGCTTTCCCTGTGGCCGGTTTGCTGCATGGGCACGATGCTGTAGGCAAGAGACGGGAAAGGGTCCCCTGCACTTAAACCATCCCAGAAAGAGAGTGGTTTCCCTCTCCTCTCCTCTGTGCTTTGTGGGTTTCTGCATTTCCCTTCCCACACTGGTACATTCTTAGCATCACTACTTACCTGCATGCGTAGGTGTGGAGCTTCTGCTTGCCGGTAGCTACCTGTGCACCTTAAAATGGCTGTCCCCACTCGCCCCAGGTGGTGCAACACCCATGCAGAAGGTTACCAGCCCAGAGCATGACTGTGCTTGGTGAGGGGTGATGGAGACTGTTGCTTTAGACCTTGGGTTTTCTGTTTCTGGCAGGGCTTGCAGAAAGCCTGGGGCAGTTCAGGCCATGGTCACCATGGTGCTGGTGGGCCTGGCTCTAGCTAACCTGCAAGACTGTTATCTTTACAAATTTGGCCTCTTGTTTCTTGATGGACACTCAGGCTAATCAGAGACAGTGGTCAACATGCCAAGACCCTGACAGCCTTGAAGTGGCTGTGCTGGGAGTGGCAGGGAGTGGGTGCTGGTGGTGCCTGAGGACCTTCTCTGTGGTTTCGCTGGGAATGATGTGTGATGCTGATCCCTGAGAGAGGAGAGTGGCCCCAGGTGGGTAGGCAGCATGGCTATTTGTTCTTACTGATCTGAAGCCAGAACAAAGACCTGGAGCAGGGGGACAGTTCCTAGGAGGCTCTCCTCAGCCAGGTATGTGGGCAGTGGCCATCCTGTCTAGGAGGTTGTCAGGGAGGACCCTGCCTAGAGAGAGACCAGGCAAGGTGACTTTGAAGCTCCCTTCCAACACTGAGGTTCTCCTGGGCTCCGCTCTGGGGCTTGCCTGGCTGTTGTGGAAGTCTAAGTGATGGGATCAAAAGGGAGCTGCTGCTCATTGGAGGGCAGAGGGAATTGTGGGGGAAGGTTCCCTGTGGCTGTGGATGCAGCTGTGACCTGCTGTTCATTGGAGGGCAGAGGGAATTGTGGGGGAAGATTCCCTGTGGCTGTGGATGCAGCTTGTGACCAGCACCTTGGGCTAGGTGTGGGCTGGCAGTGGGCCTCAATAGTGAGTGCCTTCACCCTTATAGCCTTATTGCCAGCTGAGAACCCGCCCTACCTGGGGCCCCTTCTCCAGGTTGGTGGGAATCTGGGGTATGAGTCCTTGAGAGGTTTCTGTGCAGTAACAACACCCCTGCTGTCCATCTGTCCATGATGCAAAACATCTGCCTCTTGTCGTGAAGCCCAGATTTGGGAGGTCCCCAGGTCTTGGGATTTGGGGCATGGCTACTTGGTCGGGTGGGCAGTGCCTGTGCATCCTGCCTTGTAGTTTGACTGTATTATTGGTCTTCTGGGCATTAATTCCTTCTTCAAGGAATTCAAGGTGGCTGAGGATAGATGGAAGGAAAGAAAGGATGGGCTCAGGGAGGGAAAGTTTTTTGAGATCCATTCTGATCACAGTAAGGCCTTTCCCAGGGATAAACCAACTTAACCCTCACTTCAGCCTTAATTATCACCATCTACTATTCATTCATGGGAAATGGAGGCTCTCGGTAAATCGCCTAAACACTTAAAAGTAGAAGTCAAAGAATCTGTCGCGGTCCTGAAGCTGGTGTGCTATGGCCCCGTATCTTAATTCTCCCTCATTTTGTACAGTCCGTCAATGTGTTTCAACAGTTCAGGGGGTCTGTGGAAAGCTGGACCCTCCCTTCTATGTCCTGCTGAAGCCCTGGCCTTCCAGCTGAGGGCTGGCCCCCACAGAGCTGCTGGGCTTCAGGCTGGAGAGCGGGATGTGGCTTCTCACCTGTGGTTTCTCCCCCTCCCCCATCTACAGGAAGACCTACTGTCACCGGCGGCTGAACTTCCTGGAATCCAAGTTCAGCCTTCATGAAATGTTAAACGAAATGTCCGAGTTCAAAGAGTTGAAGAGTAACCCCCACCGAGACTTCTATAACGTGAGAAAGGTACGTGAAAAAGCTATGTGGGCAGCCACTGTTCAGACCTGCTCCTCCCTTCCAGCTCATGGCGCCCTGAGCCAGCTTGGGGCTAATTCCCTGGGAGAATATTAGGGCTCCCTCCTGCTAAGGGTGCCTTCGTTGGCCAGAGAGGTGTGAAGGGTATGTGCAGGAGGATTGGTGAGCTGCCTTTGCTATGTCAGCCTGTCTCTCGGATCACACTTAGTCACTCTAGGTGGAAACCTTTGTCCACATGTTGTATCTGTTGGAATGTGCCAGCCTCCTTGGAAAATAGGGCATATCCTGTCAATTGGCCATAAAAATTGAGCACAGGCTACTTTTAGGGTAGGGGATATATTATTAGACTCATCATGCAGACAAAAAGTTACTAAGACCCCTTTGGACTTGGGAGTGTGTGTCTTTACATCCTTTGGGATCAAGTGGATTTAAAAAAACATGCTCAGATTACTGCCCACTGAGGCAGCCTTGGCCTGGGCTTCTGGCAGCCTCCCCCGCAGTGAGGGCAGGTGTGAGGGTTAAATGTCATGGCCTCCAGCGTGTCTGTTCTCTTCCATTGAAATAATACACAACCAGACACCAGGTCAGGGCCAAGCGTGGGGTGTTTGATGGTGAGCAAGAGTCACTTCCTGTTGACAAGAAGTCTCCAGCCTATTGCTTTAGTAGTAAGTCTTGGGATGGAGTGGCTTTTAGGGAGAGGATAGACTGGGCTGGCTTAGAGAGTGGTAGCTGGGGGTCAGGGAGGAGAGCAGAATGGTGGCATTCCAGGAGGAGGGCACCCTGTGAGCAGACACCAGGAGGGAGAGAGTGGTGTGAGAGCCCGGAGAGCAGTGCACTGATGTGACTGCAAGTAGTGCCTGTGGCTGGAGCTCAGCACCAGGAACGGGCAGCAGCAGTGGGGAGAGTGAGGCTACAGAGGTGCGGGAGGCTCTGGACTGGGCAGGGCCCATGGGTTTCTCAGAGCTGGTAGGGAGGGGGGCTGGGCTAGGGCAGGGAGCTAGGACAGAAGCCCATGGAGGAAAGGTGGGGATTAGCCTTTGCTTGGAGCATGGCTGGCCAAGCCTGAGCTGAGTCAGAGTAGGGTTGTCATCTCTGCAGGGGCTTCCATCGCAGCTGGGACCTCTTGAGGACTGTCCTTCCTGGGGTCAGCTTTGATCAGGGAGGGTAGACCAAGGGAAGATATGGCTCCTCTGGAAAGGCCCAGCTCAGGCCTCCCTTCCCCTTCAGCAATGTGGGAAGTGGGCCCCTCTGGCGAAGCCCTTTGGTCACCTCTGTCATATCTCTGAAGGTCTGATTCAGACTCCTGCTTAGATGGGATAAGGGTTTTAAGAAATGAGAGTTTGCCTTTAGCTCATGGGTTCTGAGAAGCTTATGGAAGTATCATGGGGAGTTCCAGGCAGAGGTGAAAGGTCGTGTGGTAGCCCCCACCTGTGTGGGCAGCCTGGCATTCTCACCTTCAAGTACCATGTGTTCCTTCTCTGTGAGCCTTAGGTGTTCAGCCAGGTAGGTGCACCAGTCACTATGGGAATGCCTCTCAGCCCTGCCCGAGGCAACTCACATGCCTGGGCAGGTGTCCAAGGAAACTCCTGACCCTGCCCAGCACACCTCTGCCCTCCGCATACATAAATGCCGTGGGCCTGCCTCCTTCCTGTTGCCTGGGGCAACAAAGGTGTCCTCACACGCTGTGCTGGCTCTGGCTCTATTTGCTTCTCAGGTGGGGCCTCAGTGGGTGTTGTTGGGCTTAGCAGCTCTCTGGCCACGGTGTGGGAAAGAGTCCCTGCGTGTAGCTGTGAGTGCATCTTAGGGCCAATCCCTAGAGTCCCCTGCCAGTCTGGGGGTTAATGTGCTCTCTGGACAGAGATGGCTTTGACATTGAGTTGTGACTCAATGGCCTGTTCTCTGGCACTATAGTCAGTCCATAAAGGTGCATCCATGTCTGCTGTGAGTCAGGCCCATGGTCGTGCCTCCTGGATGAGGTGGGCCTACCCCTGGGTGCTGGCTGCTTTATATCACCCTTACAGCCTCTCCTTTGGGGAGGAGAGCTGGCTTTCTAAAATCCAGAATGGGCTGGATGGGTAGCCCCATTATTTCTGAAGAGGCTGTCATATCTCGGGGGCAGGCCTAGGCTGTGCTCTGAGGGCAGAAGCTGTGGTGTGGCCATTGGTCTAGGTGGGTAGTATCTTTGAAAGCACCTGCAGTGTTGCAGCAGGTGACAGGACATGACACCATGAGGCCCAAGCAGTAGGATTGTGCAACATCAGACATTGTTTTCTACTCAGACCTACAAGAGAAAGGCCGAGTCTATTTGCAGCTTGGTAGCTGTAGGCATAATCTACTTTGGTTTAAGTGTCTCATCAAGGATAACAAGTAGTTTTCATCTTTTGTGCCAAACCAGACCGAGTGGCTACCTGAGGCTACTCCTGATGCTTAGTGAAAAGAGTGCAGTTATCAGTTATTGATGTCTGCCATGAGTACAGAAATGGTCAGCACTGGCTTGGTCCCAGGTCCTGGCCAGCCCTGTTTGGAAACTCTACCAGTTTGTTTAGACCTGGATCTTAGGTGAAAGCATGGAATGGACACAAATCCTCTGGTGAGTTGAAAACACTGACCTCCACAGATAGCCCCTTTTACGTTTTCCTAAAGTAATCACTGTTGAGGTTCTGAAGTTTGGATTGGGTACTTCCTGGATTGTCTAGCTTTCCTCCTTTATCCTCCTTTACTCATGGGGGTAAAGGCAGGCTGAACCCTCTTTAGGGTGTCATTGGTAAGCCCGGAGGAAACAACCAGAATGTTCTGAGTCACACTGAGATAGCTGCACCAAGCTGTGTCCAGCTGAGCTAAGCCAGGCTGGCCTTCTCTTGTGAGCTCAGCCTTGCCCCTGAGGTGTCTGAACTTTCATGCCGTGTTTCAGTGATGTTTTCGTTTTTAGTGCTTTGAATGGTTTCATTTCCAAGATGTTCAGTGGTCTGCCTTTCTGGCAGGAATGGCGAGATTAATGAGGGAGTGATGTAGCCAATATCACCGACTGGTATGATGATGCCCATAGAGGTCCAATATATCAAATGTCTGCCTGGCATGACTTGGAAGTGCCCAGCCAGCTGTGGACAGCATACTCAGCCTTGATGTCAGCCACCTCCTCACCCAGGTCCTGGCAGAATGCCCAGTCAGCCACAGCAATAACCTAGAATACACTCTGGCGGCTGGCAGTGCCCTGGTTTGTGAGGCTGCCACTGTCTCTCTCCCTGGGGACCTCCTGTGGGCCCCTTGGGCTCATGGAAGTGGAGTCCTGATGACTACTGTGGTTTTAGGGCATTTCTCAGCTTGATTTTGACTTCATTTCTCTAGGGCTGGTGGCTGTCCTGTGAGTGAGGCACAGTAAAAAAGAAAGAGTAGGGATGAGGGGTGGGTAAATGGGTAGGGGTCAGGTAATATTAGCAGGGCCCTCATTCTAAGATTAATGAACAGTACCTTGCAATAGAATAAAATCGCATTGAAAAATCTATTCAAGCTTCTGAGTATGGAGGATGAATCGAACCAGAGCAAGAGAAGCAGGGCAAGGCTGGTTAGGAGGTTGCTGTGAACCCATGCGTGAGCGCATGCAGGCTTGGACATGGGTAGGGATAGTGACGTAGGAGTGTCCTATGGATTTAAGACCTGCTGGGAGTGTGGAACTGATGGGACTGGCTGGTGTTGAAGTAGGGGAAAGAAGGATGACGCCCAGTTTTCCAGCACAAATAGCTAGGTGTGGGACATACCATTTTTTTGACATTTGGAAACTAGGGGGACTACCAGGCTTGGGTTGGGGCTTGGTTTGAGTTACCAAGTGGAGATATCTAATAGGCAGTTATATGTACAATTCTGGAGCTTTGGGCTGGTGATATTAAACTTGGGAGTCGGTATATAGAAGGTAATTAAATGCACAGAAATGAATCGGATCCCTGCTGGAGAGAGTGTGTAGTGAGAGGACAAGAGGGCCCAGGACCAGGCCTGAAGGAATTCCATGACTGAGAGGTCTGGGAGTGAGGATGAGATGACTGAGGTTAGAAAGGAGACAGTTTGGTGTCACAGGACTGAGCAGTAGAGGACACAAGAAATTCCATGAGCTATTCTGCAGTCCTGCTGGGCTCCTTCCCTCTGCAAGGAAACTGCCTTTCCATGGGCTGTGGGGAGAAGGCCAAGCTCCCGGTGCATTTCTGCTCTTTGGGACTTGCCCTACTCTATGGTCTTTGGCCTTGGGCCCCACAGCTTGAGTCCAAGTGTAGGTTTAGGGTCTGTAGAGCTGCTGCTTCTTGGTGTTTAGATACCCTGAGGTCTGGGTAACTAGCCAAGGACATGTTGTGTTGGAGGTTGACCTTGGGTACCTGTCCTCCTCCCTCCCCCCCACTTGGAGGTTTGCTCTGGGAATACTCTGGGGGTCTGAGCAGTCAACGGGGAGTGTGGGATTTTGTGGCACATTTGGTGGGCCCTCGGGGTTATCATTTAAACCATTAGAACCACATACCTGTTTGTTCATTTATTCATCCATTGGTTTAACAAAGACTTTGAACCAGGCTCTGGGGTAGGTGGCAGACACCTTAGATGCATCAAGCACTGTCCCTCTCCCTGGGAGGCTCCCAGTCTCCTGAAGTGTGGACGGAAAAATATTGGAGTGGAGAAGGAGGACGTATTCAGCAATGGATGTCTGCACTGGGTTTCCAGGTCGGCAAGGGAAGAAGTAATTAGTTGTGCTTGGGGGACCAGCGCTGGCATCCAGATGGAGGAAGCTGTGGGAATTTCCAGGTGGATGGGCTTGGTGGGGAGGAAGGAAGGCAGTCCAGGCTGAGATGTGTGGGTGAAGTGACATGGTGGGGAAGAGCCGGGCCCCTTGAGCACCAGTGAGTGGCTGGTGGTAGCTGGAGCACTGAAGGGGGCAATGGCAAAGTGAGGGGTAAGGCTTGAAGGAAGCTTTGAAACCCTGGCAAAGGCCCTGGGGCTTTATCTTGAGGCTGATGGGGGCCATTGCTGGTTTGTTAAAAAGGGAGTAGCCTGATCCAATTTATATTTTGAAGAGATGTTTGGGTTCTGTGAGGAAGTGGGTTGGGCAGCAAGGCTGAAGGGAGGGACACCAGTTCCAAAGTCCAGCAGAGAATGGGGAGAGATCCTGGCACTGGCAGGCCTGCTGCCTGGCCCCTGGGATACTGAGGCTCTGTGCTCTGCAGTGAGGACCAGATGTTCTAACTCTTGCTACCAGGGGAGGTGGCCCAGCTCATGGGCTGGTGGGCACTGTGTTCCAGGTGGACACACACATCCATGCGGCGGCCTGCATGAACCAGAAGCATTTGCTGCGCTTCATCAAGCACACCTACCAGACAGAGCCCGACAGGGTCGTGGCTGAGAAGCGGGGCCAGAAGATCACCCTGCGGCAGGTGTTTGACAACCTGCACATGGACCCCTATGACCTCACTGTGGACTCGCTGGACGTCCATGCGGTGAGTGAGCGTCTGCCTCAGAGCGGCCATCAGAAAGCAGCCCTCATAGTAGACTTGGCACCTGTGCTGTGCCTGGAGGGGGGCTGGCTATGGAGGCAGCTTCCTCTTCTAGCCTTGCAGACTGTGAGAGGTCATATGGCCTCAGAGCAGAAAAGGTCTGGGGTAGCTGTGGGACAGGGGAAAAGCAGGCGTGATTCGGGGTCAGACAGGCCTCTCCGTATCACCTAGGAGTGGTGTGCTCTTAGGAAACTCACTTGAGCTTTTATTTCCTTGCCTTATTAATTTCACAAAGTTATTAAAACACTAAATGTTGGTGTACCTGCTGTGGAAATCAGTATGGCGGTTCCTACAAAGTAGTATTAGCATATGCTCCAGCAATTCACTCTTAGGGGTATACTCACAAGGATCAGAAGCAGGGACTTGAACCCACACCACTGTTCACAGCAGTGTCAGTCACAACAGGCTGAAGGGGAAGCAACCTGTGCTCATCATGAGATGAGTGGGCACACACAATGTGGTATAGCCTTGCACTGGAATAGTATTCAGCCATAAAAAGGAATGGAGTACTGACGCCTGCCACAAGATGGGTGAACCTTGGAAATTATACTAAATTGAAGAAGCCAAACACAAAAGGACAAGTATCCCACTTGTAGGAGGCACCTAGAGTAGGCAAAGTCTTGAAAACAGAAGGAGAATAGAGGTTATCAGAAACTGGGAGAGAAAGGAATGGGGGATTAGTGTTATTGGGTACAAAGTTTGGGACAATGAAAAAGTTCTGGAGGCAGGTAGTGGTGATGGTTACATAACTTAATGCCATTAGACTGCACAATTTACCATTTTGTTATGTATGTTTTGCCACATACCAAACACCAAATGATGTAATGTGGAGAGAGGGCTTTACAAAAGTCTAAGTGACAGGGAATGCTTTATTATCGCTTGCCCAATAGTCTGGTGTCCTCTGCTCACCAAGCCAGACCTGTCTCTAGCTGTGGCACCTGGCGGATGAGGCCCTTGCTGCTCCTTCACAGAGGCCCTCATAGAAAGACTCTGTGCTGACTGAGTAAGGATCCCTGGTCCCGGCCCTTGGGTGTTGCCAAGAATTCATGTAAGAAGTGAGTGACATGGAAGACAGGTGGCACTGTGGCCACCCTGAAGGCCGCCTTGTGAAGGCTTGGAGAGGGGAATGAGTGTGGTAGCTGCAGAGCCATGTGGTGACCTGCAGGTGTCCTCCCTCAGGGCCGGCAGACATTCCACCGCTTTGACAAGTTCAACTCAAAATATAACCCTGTGGGGGCCAGTGAACTGCGTGATCTGTACCTGAAAACTGAAAACTACCTGGGAGGAGAATACTTTGCTCGCATGGTCAAGGTGAATGAGCCCTCAGCCTCTCTGAGGCCTCTCAGATACCCGACAGCATTTGCCTGCAGAGGGTGGGGACCCTGTGTGGCCTCCTTTCCCCTTCCCCTCCCCTGTCCACCATCAGCTCAGGCAGTGCTGGAGTGCAGGCAGGCAGTGCCATGTGTACCAGGGAGGGCATCCACCCCGGCTGGGCTCATGGCACCCAAGCTGGTGGCCCTGTCTCTCTGCAACTTGGCTGGGTGCAGGTCAGCTCCAGGTCGAGGTACTTCTGCTGTTATGTAGGTTCTGCAGCCTGACAGTCGGACCTGACCACTCTGTCCCTGGTGGGGTGGGGTGGGGACTCTGCCAAAGCAGGGCTGGTGCTTACAGGCAGCCAGCAGCCCTGCAGGTCTAGATCAGTCCTTCCAGCCTGGAAGCAGGTGGCTGAGGGAGCCACAGGACCCAGATAGTGACAGAGGGCTGGAGGTATCTAGGATGCTCTTGGGCTGATCCAAACTCTTTTTGCTGCCAGGAGGTGGCCCGGGAGCTGGAGGAGAGCAAGTACCAGTACTCTGAGCCACGGCTATCCATCTATGGCCGCAGTCCTGGGGAGTGGACCAGCCTGGCCCGCTGGTTCATCCAGCACAAGGTCTACTCCCCCAACATGCGCTGGATCATTCAGGTGCCTCGGATCTAGTAAGTGAGGTGGCCCCACTGTCTGCACCAGTCCCACATGGGCAGCTGAGTATGCATTATGGAGGCACTATTTTGGTGCCAGCTTAAGCTTGTCCTCTCCAGGAGTTTTTCCATAGGAAGGAGTGACTGGCAAAGCTGTACTTGTGGCACTTAAACTCTTGGTCTTTGAAAAATATACCATATATACTCGAGTATAAGCCAAGTTTTTTCGGCACCGAAAAACTCGAACTCGGCACAAATTTTGTTCCGAAAAAACTCGGCTTATACTCGAGTATATAGGTACATGTACAGTGAGGGGCCTTGGGGAACGACACTCCAAACTTCTTCTCATGTAGGGTTGAGGATGGTTTGTCCTTTTGGTGAGGCCAGGGTATGGGGTGACTGGCAGTGGCCTGCATTACTGGCCCTCTCCCTGGGTATCACTTGGACCCCACTGTCGTCTCCAGGTGGCCCCAGGATGAGCTTGGGGGTGTGCTTTAGGGAAAGTGAACTGAGTGGCAGAGAGTTTGGATCACTGAGAATTTGAGGACTCATTTCTCAGCCCCTTGCTCAGCCCAAATCCCACCATCTCATTTTTTGCTTGAGAAAGTGCCCTGATAGGTGTGTAGGTGTCAAGTTTGCAAACCAAAGCCTGGATTATAGACATTGCTGGGAGTAGAGCAGAAAGGAGGGATCGGTGTTGAGACCAGATCTGACCTTCCTCCAGGCAGTTAAAGGGGACGTGGGCTGCCTGAAGCAGAGACTGGGACTGATCTCCCAGGGCACAGGGGCTGGTAGGCCCATGTAATAAGCGAGTCTTTGCTACCTGCCAGTGACATATTTAGGTCCAAGAAGCTGCTGTCAAACTTTGGGAAGATGCTGGAGAACGTCTTCCTGCCCCTTTTCCAGGCCACGATCAACCCCCAAGATCACCGGGAACTTCACCTCTTCCTTAAATATGTAAGTGTGGGGGGCATCCTGGGCAAGGCTCCTGGTGGCAGGGGAGGGAGTGGATTCCATGAAGGGTGGATCACGTTTTCTCCTCGCCCTTCACCATGAAATTTCAGACCGTCACGTTGCCAGCCCCAAGAAGCTGAATTTCTAAAATAAGGGAGCCTCCCCTAGGGAGGGGAAGTCTCCTTCTCTTCAGGGGCAACCCTGAGGGTTGGGTAAGTGGTGGTCTTGGGGCAGGCTGTGCCCCTAGCTAGGAAAGGCCGCAGTGTACCAAGACTGGGGACTTGGTTTATGGCCAGTGGATCCAGCCCCCAGGGGCACCAAGCAGCCTTGGGGCTTCTTGAGAAATGCAGACATTTTAATTCTTCTGCTTTTACCTAGAAACAAAGCTCCTCACACCATGCTTGCTTTGGTTAGTTATAGGGGGAGAGAGAGAAACAATGGGGGAGAGACTTAACCAGGAGGAGGTGGGAATTGGCCCTGCTCTCAGGATGCCTAGGTGAAGAGGGTGTCGGGGTAAGAAGCAAGTTCAGTCCCCACGGAGGTGATGGGGTGATTTCTGACAGGGAGAGGGCAGGGAGGAGCCCAAGGGCTTGAGCACAGGGGAGGGGGGAACCGAGCGTGTATGTGTGTGGGTAGGGGCTGCCCACAAAGTGTGGATAAACTGAGGGACGTCATCAAATTTATGTTGTAGACACACATCATTATGTTGTGGCTTAAATGTCCTGGAACAGAAGGGTAGGGTGAAGATGGAAGCCAGGGGCTCAGGCCAGCCATGGGCTTCAACAGTGGACACAGTTCAGGGGTACCAAATGTGTGTTCCTTGGCCTAGCCACATACCACAGTGTGATCTCACGTATGCCTCGTGTGACTATTATTATTACCATTTTGTTGTTAATAATAAGCAGAATTATTATGTGCCCCTGTGTGTTACACACTGTGATACACATTTTCCATGGATTATCTCATTTAATTTTCACAGCAGCCCTATGACGCTCGAAATTAAAACAGATCACAAAGTAGAAAAGTGCAGGAATTAACGTCCAGGCACCTGACTTGGGAGAGTGTGCCCTGAACCCCTACTCTGCATTGCCTGCCAGTAGGAAAGGCGGGGTGTGAGGCACATAGCAGCCCACGGCTGTGGGACTGGCAGGCAGGGACTGTGGGCAGAGTGTGGGACTTGGCAAGAACTGTGCGTGTAGCCCTGACAGGACCTGGGCAGAGGCTGGAGGAGGACATGGGGAGGTGCCTGGCGACCTGTAGAAAGGTGGATGGTCTGGGGCCACTGCCGACAGTGGGGAAGAGCAGGCTTGGGGGTAGTGGTGGAAGAACTGGGGTTCGCACATATTTTGTGCCTGAGGCCCAAGGGTGAGGTTCCACATCTGTCAGATAGAGCCCCCAAGAGAGGGGCTGCCAGTGCCCCTCTGAGTCCCCAGAAAGTTCAGATGAAGCACAGAGCACGCCCAGGGTCCTCCCTGGCGCTCCAGGCCCAGCCAGGCCTAGATGCTTAGAGATGTTTTGGGGACTCTTTCCTTTCCTTAGACACACATGGCTCTGTGACAGGAGATTCTGGCCAAGACTCTTGTGGTGCCTGGCTCCCTGGGCCCTTCCTGCTCATGTATGAATGGGAAAGGCTGGCAGACCTGGCTGGAGCCTGGGGCCTCGCTGGGAGCCCCCCAGCTTATGCCATGTGGGAAGTGAGGTGGACAGCCTCTTCCTCCCATCTGGTATTCAGAGGCTCCTCCCCAAAGCCCTGCTGTGGCTGAGAGAAAGGCCACCTGTTAGCAAACCTCCCTACGCACTGGCTGAAAGCCTGGGTCCTCCATAGGTACATTCTTGATTGGGGCTTGGGCTCTGAGATTAGCCAGAAGGCTCTGGTGACTCAGGTGGGGCCCCTGGGGCCACAGAGGGCTCCTAGGTGAGGTGTAATGCAGTGGAAGGCGGGGAGTTCCCCGAGGCTCCTCTGGCCCAGCTCAGAGGATAGTTCCCAGTGGGGACTGAAGAGCACAGCTGCCTCCCAGGAGCCGAGGGTCAGCCTGGCAAGGACCCTCTTGGTCTATTTGTGAGGTACCTGGCTGTTTTTTCCTGGCCATACCTGGACAAGCCCTAGGGTATTCTCCACCTTTGTTTTAAGCTTCAGAGTCCAGACCAGAGCCCACGTGGGCTCAGAGCCTGGTCTTCTTTCTTGGGAAACTTCCTTAATTGCTTTGGCCCTGGTTTGGTCAACTATAAAATGGGGCTCAACACCACCCCACCACCCCGGCGCTCAGGATTGCTCTGTGTCCTGAATTAACTGATGTGTGTGCAATGTTTCGAGCAGGGCTTGTCACTGCCGCTGATGGCAGTGGCTGCTGCACCCTGCAGCGCTGGGGCCTTGGCATGGCAGCAGAATAAGCCATGGACTTGGCTGCTCCACTCCTTCCCTGGCCTGGCCAAGTGTCCCCACTCTCATCACGAACGAACATACACAGGCTTGGCCTTCTCTAGCCTGGCCTCCTGGCCACCTTTGGAAGCCCCAGAAGGGCAGACCTCAGTGTTGTGCCCACTTCCATCCCCATCCATAGGAGGAATGTGGCCTCAGCCAGGACACTGAAGAGGTGTGAACCTAAGAGGAGGCTTAGGCTCCCCTTTGGCAGCTCAGCTCTGAGCTGGGAAGCTGAGCTATGCCTGAGTCCTGGCCCAGTCTGCCTTGACTTGAAGCTCAGGACCCCGCCTTCTGCCCAGGTGACAGGGTTCGACAGTGTGGATGACGAGTCCAAGCACAGTGACCACATGTTCTCGGAAAAGAGCCCCAACCCAGACATCTGGACCAGTGAGCAGAACCCGCCCTACAGCTACTACCTGTACTACATGTATGCCAACATCATGGTGCTGAACAACCTCCGCAGGTGCGTGGTCAGCCCCTCATGCGTCTGTGTTCACATGTTAGCGCTCACACCATGAGCTGGGTGTCCCCGTTTGAACCAACATGCATGTCCCCATGGCTACATATCTCAAAAAATACATGCCGCTCCCCAGCATACCAGGCAAGGCATGCCTCCACATGACTGCACACACGTGTAGACATACCCGCCACAACATCCATGCTGGTGCAGATCTACATCATACACAGTACAGTGCAGCCAGACCATAGGTGTGCACACGCATGTTCACATCTACACACACCAACATGCTTGTGGGTGCCTGGATGTCCCCGAGATTATAGGAACATGTTCACACACATGCACACTCACCATCACACAGGCATGGATCCTTTCAGCAAATGACTGTGTCTGTAGCCTGATAGGCACTCTCCCAGGTGCTGACAAGTAACAGGGAACCAAACAGACTAAATCCACGCACAACCGTAGAGATGGTCGCACGTGCAGTCTCCCACCAGTACACACACAGGGCATATGTGGGCAGGAGCTAGCTGCCCAGGGCCACCCCCTCTCTACAAGCCTTGCAATTTTGTCTGTTGCCCTTGCTGGGTCTTAGGGCCAATCACTTAGGCCAAGCCAATGTTATTTTTTAGGGGAGTGAGAAATAAACACTTTATTATTATTATTATTTGTAATTTCAGATTAATGTGGTTGTACAAATAACTTGGTTGCAATGTTTGCATTTGAAAGGTAGAGGCCCTCTTGTAGTTGTGTCCTGCACCCAAGAGGTGTGCCATGTACCCTTACATTGTGGCCATTAAGTGGGAGCACACCAATCCCCCCCTCTCCTCCCCTCTCAACTTGAATTGAGTTTCTCTCTTAGTGGGCATGTATTAGATTGTCTACTTAAGCCAATGCTGTTAATAGTTTGTGGGTATGGAGGTTTCAAATGGGGCCCTGACCAAAAGAAATGGCCTAGTTGTGTGGAGGCAGTCCTGGGCTGAGCTTTTGGAGGTGGGGCTCTAGTTCAAGCTTGGCCATTTACCTGCTCAGTGGCATGGACCATAGACTCCACTGTCTGGGCCTTGGTTTGACCGTTTTTATAACACAGAGGCTGGACTCAATGGCTTTTCCTGGCCTTCCCTGCTACGGAGTCTATGAAGGACACACGGCCTGGTGAGAAGGGGTAGAGGAGAATAGCTAGGGGACAGGGCAGGGTCTCTAGGTACCACTGCGTGGTACCACTAACGTTTGTTAGTGTGATGGTGAGGGTGTGTGTGTGCATGTTCCTATAGTCTCTCCTTCTCTTTCCCCTGAGGTGATGCCTCTTGGTTCTGAGGGGTCCTGCATCCTGGGCCTCTGCATTTTAGAAGGGATAGTCTCCAGGGTGCATTGAGTCAGCTTTGCTAACCCAGCCCTGGGAGACTGGCCCCCTGGAGTTGGTCCCACTTGGGGGATGGACCCCAGGCAGAGCAAACCAGGAGTCCTTCCTGATCCGGGGCCTCCCTTCTCCTACAGGGAGCGTGGCCTGAGCACGTTCCTGTTCCGGCCACACTGTGGGGAGGCTGGCTCCATCACCCACCTGGTGTCTGCCTTTCTGACTGCTGACAACATCTCTCATGGGCTGCTCCTCAAGAAGGTAACCAGCCTACCCACAGAAGCCTGCCCTGCAGTGACCATCCTGCTCTGGCTCCTGTGACCCCTGGGAGGCTCAGCCAGTGATGCCAGAAGGCTGGGTCCTTTTCCTGGGATGGGATGTCTGTAGTCACCTTGGTTTCATTTGTAATTACTAAAGTAGTATCATCAAACTCATCACAATTTATATTTTCCAAAAAATGGAGAAATGAAAAAAACCCTATGGCTATTACTTTAATACAAGTGCCCATATTAGCTTTCTAATATTTCCATCTTTTTCCCAGAGCATATTTTGGATATGCTTATTATCAAAATGAACACAGAATTTGGGTTCTCGCTGTGTCCCCATGTGTAACGTCATATAGCATTGTTCAGTGCTTCCCGTCATCTCTGGACTCCTCACTCTTAAGGCTGTAATTGGATAAAGGGTCTGCCATCTGGTCTATAATTGACTCAACCTCAACTAGCCCCCACTTGTTGGACACAGGGCCCGTCCACCTTTTCAGGGGTGTACATGGCCTTCTCCGTATTTTGGCTCATTTCCATAGGAACCATGTTTGCTCACTAAGCTCCCTGGTCTGTCCTGGTCCATGGCAAGGTCTAACCACGGATCACATTTTTGGGTGGGGTGGATGGGGCAGGTGCTACATCAGAAAACCACTCAAGCCTGGTTGGCCCTTCCCATCCCTTCAGAGCTCATGTCTGAGGAACTGGAGAGTTTATCAGGCTCAGCTGCATGTTTGCAGTTAAAGTAACAACAAAAGTGGGGCAGGCGTCTCCTGGACTACCCAAGAGGTCTGTGCCTGGGGGAGAGGAGCTGAAGATGCAGTCTGGGGTCGGCTGCCTTTCCTGCCCTGAGCCATGTCTCCAGTCAGGAGCAAGAGTGAGCACTTCAAACAGCTGGCAGGTGCCAGTGAGGCCTGGGCATGTGACGGAGATGCAGGGAACAGTGGGTCTGGGTGTCCTAGCTTAGGAATGCGAGCTTGGTTTGGGGATTCGTGCTGCTCAGATGCCTGGTTTCCACTGATGAATGCACTTTTGTGGCACTCGTCTAATGAGTGTGGTGGTTCTTTTGCAGAGTCCAGTACTGCAGTATCTCTACTACCTTGCTCAGATCCCCATCGCCATGTCTCCTCTTAGCAACAACAGTCTGTTCCTTGAATATTCCAAGAACCCTCTGAGGGAATTCCTGCACAAGGGACTGCAGGTTTCTCTCTCCACTGATGACCCCATGCAGTTCCACTACACGAAGGTGAGGACTTTGGGATAAGAACAGTGGGGCCCCAGCAGGCATCAGTTCTAGCTTATCCTCCCATTGTAGGGACATGACCCCTTGGTTCACTTCCGCTTTGGGGTGGGGCTGAAGTCTACAGGTGAACCACTGGTGAGGGAAAAGTGTTCATTCCAGGAGTCCTCTCTTTGGTGTCCTTGAACCCTTGAAGGCACAATTTATTATCTTTGCCTTTCTCCGTTTTCCCTTTCTTTGATATCTACTAGCTCTGGGACCTGGGAAAATTATTAGACCTCTGTTTCAAATTCCTATAAAATGAAGATAAAACTGTCTTGACCTCTCCCTTACTGTGAGGATTAAGATTATGAATCAAAGGGTCTAATAGAGTGCCTGCATATTGCTTGTATTCAAGAGATTAGATACCTTTCAAATTAATGCATCATTATCATGACACCTTGAATCTCTGGGGACTACCCACAAATGTATACCTAGCACATTTTGAGGGTGTTGACAAGACCAGCCATTGGTTATCTAAAATAAGACACATCAGAATCTTCTAGGACAGAAGTTCTCCAACATTTCACTGAGAATTGAGTTCAAGTTAATAAATTGAATTTATTGAGAATCAAGGCCCTCAATGAACTGTTGTTTATATGGGTCATATCTACTGATATTTACTTTGCTAGAAATGTTTAAATATTTATTAACTTATTTAAAAATAATATTAATAAGCCTATTCAATGTTACACAAACAGCAATTTTTCCGAAAACTGTATTTCCAAAACAAATAAAAATAGAAAAGAATGGCACTGTGTTACAGTTTTTAAAGTTTCTTTAATGTCTTAATAAAATCAGTACGATTCTCATATCTGCTTTTGTATCCCATTTGTTTTTAACAAAGCATGTTAAAAAAAAATCTTGTTTTACAAAGATAAATAATTAGAAAAGGAAAGCCCTTTCAAAAGGTTGTGGGAACCCCTGGGGGTCCTTAGACCATACTTTGAGAAGCACTACTCTAGACCAGAGCAGCAGTGGAAAGGCTGGTGACTGACGGACGGTAGATACTTCACATCCCAGAAGAGAAAGTAAAACCATAGCTCAAACCCAAATCCTTTTTACACTACCTTACTGATTAACCTAGGATCAGTTCTCATTCTTAACCAATATTCTGTCCCTGCTCTTAGTACCTTACATATATATACATATATATATATATATATATATATATATATATATTTTTTTTTTTTTTTTTTTGGACAACCTTAGAAAATGATGTGTTCAGATAAAAAGCCAAGATAGAGGGCAGGTACTAAAAATGGCATGACTAGGGGGTTGTCACAGCAAAGCAGAGACTGGCATCCCTGCTGACTGGCACAGAACTTTGAATGTGACAGGCTCTCCATGCTAGTCAATGAATTAAATGCAGAGGTATGCTTTTATCTCTCTTTTTGATTTCACACTAAAAAGATCTTAGGAGTTGAGAATTTAAGGTGCGCTATTTGATGATCCATCCAGGTCCCAGTTAGTAAGGAAAAATGAACTCTGCTATGTCTGATGTTTTTAGCTTTGTAAAAATGTGAAGCATTTTGAAATGGATTTCCCCTATCTAATCCATGTACTTTGGGGGTGGGGGTGGGGTCTAGGAAGCACTTATGGAAGAATATGCCATTGCGGCTCAAGTGTGGAAGCTGAGCACGTGCGACCTGTGTGAGATCGCCAGGAACAGTGTGCTGCAGAGCGGCCTCTCCCACCAGGTACGGCATGGGATGGTGCTGCCTCTGTCCCTCCCAGCCTTCCAACAAATGGCCACAGCTGACTGAGGGGCCTTCTAGGCACTGGGGACCCGTGAGGAAAGAGGAAGCAGGGTCTCTGGCACATGGACTCTCAGGCTCCAGGAGAGAATCCTCAGAGCCTCCTGAGTGTCCACAGTTGTTCCCTCTCCTCTTTCTGACCTCTGCCCAATGTCCCTTCCTTGGAGCAACCTTCCAAAACAGCCACACACCTGCCATCATTCTCTATCCTCTTGATGGTTTTTCTTCATCATGTTTATTATCCTGACGTATTTAGTTGTGTGTCTTTCTCTCTAGAGTGTAAACTCTGCTATGCAGAGTCTTGTTCAGCAATATATCCCCAGGCCCTAGAAGAGTCCCTGGCACATAGTAAGCGCTCACTATGTCTTGAATAGATGAACAGTATCTAGATGGAATAAAAGAACTTGAGCATGGATCTGGGCATCAGTAATTTTTCGTAAGGCTCCAGGAAGTAATTCTGATGCGGAGCAGTGAGAGCCCTGTTCTGGGTGGCATCTTGTGTCCCTGGGCACCTTCCCTGATATTTGAGCCATGGCTACCTGAGGTGTTGCTCTTGTTGGATGATGACGCAGAAGAGTGACAGACTTAATACTCTCTTCATGTGGAGTTTGGTTCCTTGGATTGGCCCTCCGCAGAAATAGTTATTGTCTGTTCTCGTCAACTCCCTGGAGGGACTTCTTAGCATTATACGAGCCTCCACCTTGACTTCTCCATCCCCAGCAGCTCTTGTAGATTTCATTTTTCTTTTTTGATCAAGGAAAGCATAGTTAGGAGTGGAGGGGGTTCAGAGGAATGGTTGAAGTTGTGAATTCTGTAAGGGTACTGTGGGGATCAGATGTCCCGACTGAGGCTCTGCTTCAGGGGGTTAGGCTGATTTGCTGTGGCTGATATTGAAGTTGCCCACTTAGATACAGAAAGTGAACCTAAGATATATTGTTTCCTTTGTATTTCTCTCGGTCCACAGGAAAAGCAAAAGTTTCTGGGACAACATTATTATAAAGAAGGACCTGAAGGAAATGATATTCGAAAGACAAATGTTGCTCAGATCCGGATGGCATTCCGATATGAGACCTTATGCAATGAACTCAGCTTTCTGTCTGATGCCATGAAATCAGAAGAGATCACAGCCTTGACCAAATAGGTCCAACACTGGACAGGCATTTTAACTTTTTAGTTTAATTTCAAGTCTGCTGTGGCTATTACTGGTCAAGATACCAAACTAGGACTTTCCTCTATGAAGAGGATGAATCTGAAGAAATTTCAAACGGGTGAATTCGGTTGCACTGCTCACTTTAAGATCTCACATGCCCACAGTTCTGTTAACATTTCTGAGTAATAGATGGTGAATTCTCTTTGGGCATCTGGGAGCTGGGCACTTGTCTGTACTTGTTCATAATTTTCCAAATACTTCTCTTGAAACCACCAGTGCTTGAATTGTTTGGGTCAGGATTTTCCACGGTCAAATGCCAACTGACATGAGGTCTGTGTGGTTTTCTGCCATGCTCCTGTCTGTAGCCCCTGCAGGCTAACATTGGTAGTTGTTCATTTCAGCCTCTGGCTGGCTGGCTGCCTTAAATAAAATCAATTTCAAAGCTCCATTTCATAAAGGGGCCACTTTGAGAGCATTAAAATGGAAGACTTCCATTTGACAATTTGCATTTTTAATGAATTTCTTAAACTGTTTTCTTTAGCTCTCTTCCCTTTCTAGTTAGGAAGTCAGATGTATTCAGAAAACTCACTGCAATTAGTTTTGGTTTCCTCATCTAGAAAGTGAGGGTTTCTTCTATGTGAGTGGTTTTCAAATGGTATTCTGTGAATCCTTTCACGGACACCTCAGGGAAGCAAGACTGTGGGGCTATGGGGCTGTCAAAGTGACTGTGCTATCATCATTTGGACTAAGGACTTTGAAAAGCACAGAACTAGATGATCTCTGTCCCTTTTGGTTCTAGCATTGTAGATTCTAGATGTATAATCTAGATGATTGTAGTCCAATTATGATTTTAGTGATGAAGAGTGAGGGCCAGAGAACTAAAATTTGCTCAAGGTCACACAGCTAAGGAATAATAGGACTACAACTAGGTTTCCTTATTCCTAATCCAGTCTTTTCTACTAGGACTATTCCATGAGGTCTCACAAATACAGTATTGTTTTTTGTATCACTATAACTGGTACTTTTTTTTTTTAAGGCAAAATTTCTTTCTTACCTAATATGAAGATTTCTTTAGAAGATAGGGTCCCAGGGGTCAGGAAGAAAGCATTTTTTAAAACCAATCTGAATTTAAGCTTTACCAATGTACTCGTTATCTGTGTTACTAGTGCCTGGTATATAGTAGGTGCTCAATAAATGAATTATTGAATAACTCAATCTTTTGGGCAATTTTTTAAGGATATGTGTTCCTAGTACTCATCAAACCAATCAAGAACCTTCCTATCTATTTCTCTGGATAAATCTCTCAGATTGTAAGACGTCCTTTCGAATCATTAAGAAGTTAGTAGAGCCTGTTTTTGCCTGTGAACCTGCTCATTTGACTTTAGATAGTTTACCTAGTGACTTTATAATGCCTTTTCCCTCTACTAGTCAGCTTAGTATATGGAATTATAAACAATCTTTTAACTAGGCAAAAATATATGCAATCTTGCAGCATATATTATGAAACTGAATGAAAACCCATCATCTTAGGGATTCATTTTTTTTTTTAAACCTCTCATTTGTATACATTTGCAACATAGAAAGTATTGTACAGTTTTTCATTGTCATTTTATCTGTATCAAATATCTTCTAATTCAAGTCTATTAGGACTATGGTTCAGTAATCTAAAACTATTTCAAATAATCATATTTAAGTAAATACTAAAGTTTATTACCTTAAGAAAGATTAGGTGTCATGCAAAGCTATTGTAATAACTGCTAATTTATCTTTTACTAAGACTTGGGCATAAATGACATTCATTAGGAAAACTCAAAATTTTCTGACTGAAGCTCACTAGATTCAAAAGGCAAACCTCAGCTTTTTCTCTAACTTCTGGCCCATTATATTAATAGCTCACGAGCAAAGCCACCGTGTTCATTTCCTTTTCCTTGAATATTATTTTAATCTGTTCGGCCAACATGTGTTATATGTTACTTGTCCTGTGAGTTATTCAGGCACTTTGCACTTTTATTACATTGTTGTACTTAACTGGCCTTTCTGGGGATGAATCCCTACTTTGTGTTTGCAGTTGGAGTCAAAGGTAATTGCATACTGGCACAGGTTTTAAAAGGAACGGTTTTTGAGGGATGTTATTCCTTACCTATCCTGAAGGGCTCACGTTCACTTTATGTATTACTTCAAATTGTATTATTAAAATGATCAATGTCATTGCTCTTTGCCTTGTGAAAACAAATCACAGCTCCTGGTTTGTTATTTATCAAGGCCTATTCCCAGGCTTTTATTTCCTCTTGGATTAAAGCAGACTGAAAGCACATCTTTCTTTACACTTGTTTTTGAGGGCTGTGTTGGTGAAACAATATTCATCTTTTCCTGGGTTTCATTCATCTCAACTGAAGGGACATATTGGTAAAATACCTAAATATTCTATAGCTGAACCATAATTTTTATAAAGGATGAGCATAACTAACTCCACTGAAGAGAACACTAATCAGATAAACAGGTCCTTGGAAAGTTATGCAACTAGTAAGATAGAAGATGATAGCAAACCTATAAATAGCTGTGAGATTATAAAAATGTATCTGTGGAGGCTTTTGTCTTTTGATAGCAAAATGTGTATTTCTTCACAGTATGATGATATCCATCAGTAGATGTAATTATAAATTACACTTCCTTCTATAAATGTCTTTGTTCTTTTCAGCACTAAGATTCTATGACATTTCTCTAATTACATTCTTATATGGTGGAAATGATTTTATAAGGTGAACATCAAACTACCACAGGGGAGGGTATTTAATGATTGTTTTTACTGTACAATAGGATAAAAAGACATAAAAACAAATGTGAATCAGTTGCTAACTGTTTATATTATATTGCCATTGTGTAGTCCAGCATAAATGTGGGTAATTAGCTGATTTCCCTAAACTTCAAGTAGTTTTCTTATTCCTGGATAGACAAAGCAAGCTTAACTTACCAAAAAACAAAATGAACAAGCAAAAAAACCCAACCAGTTAAAAATGCAAATTATTGCAACTACCTTTTAATAAATCCAACTTCCTGATGTTACAAATCACTGAACCAAAAGATATTTTCAAGCAGCCTTATTATCCAGCTATATATTAGATATAAACAAATTGAGTTCCATTTGAAATGAATCTTAAAATGTAGCACACAAACATCACAAACTCCCAGAACACACTATAAAATACTTGTCTAAAGAATATAAAGATTTAGTACACAAGAATGTGATATTACATAAAAAACTCTTCAAACACCTAAAATTTATTTGCTAAATATTTATTGCACAATTTATTAGTTTGTCCTAAAAATAAAACATATACTATTTTCAACCTCTCAATTCAGCACATAGTCAAATTCATTTTCTCAAACTAAAGTTCTATAGCATAATATGAGTAAAACCTTTGTTATTGAGTTAGGGTAGGGAAAACTTCTTAACTTTTAAAACAAATTTCTTAAGAGTTCATGAAACCATTTCACAAATCCTAGAAGGCACACATTATATTTACTATCATAATAAATACACTTAAGTACCTCATCTTTAAAAAAGAAAAAGCTGTACAGAATACAAAAAGAGTACATTTCATCTATTAAACACATTTACAACTTTTATGATTAGTTATTATAGAAGAACCTACCTAACATTCACATCTAAAGAATCATCCCCCTAGTCATTAATGGAATGAGCAAAGAAGTGGGCTCATTTATTTGATAAGGCTAATAAAAACATTATATTTCACAGTAGATCAGTTAGTGTCTTGGAGCTCACATTGTAAAATAAAAAGCTTTGGGCACGATTAAGTCACTGAGCTCATTGCTCGATAATTCCTTGAAAGGTGAAAGACTCTGGGGATAAAATCATTGGCTGTATCTGGAGAGATCCCAAACTCTGTAAAGTAAACTGTTTATTTTCAGAAAAATTTTAAAATTAGACAATTTGAATTAAATTCAGCAAGTCTAATCCAAAAGGACAATCTAAAATCATAGAGCTGGAAAAGATCTCAGAGTACCATCTGAGGGTTTTCAGAATATGTTTCATGGAATACTAAGATCATATGGAGGAGATTCAGGGTCTGCAAATTTGACTTGCATTTAAAGAAATTTAAAAACTTAATTTAAAAAACCAATTTCCATCATACAAATCTGCTACTCACCAAATTCAAATATACTGGATTTCACCAATGCATTAATATATTTTTATTGGCTCACTTAATAGTTATATAAGGAAATTTATATTAACAAAACATTAATTTTATATCGTGGGTGTGTGTGTGTGTTTGCACACACGTAAGTTTTGTGTAAGATTTTACCTGAAAAATAAGGTTCCATTGCTAAAATAGTGTCAAAACAACTGAAAAAAAGTCCCAGTTTCTAAAACAAACCTACAAATACGGATAAGAGACTATCTCAAAGTCACACAACCATCGAGTGCACTACCAGTTGATATGTGTGATAAAACCCCAAGTACTCTGCTTGCATAAACCTCCATAGGGAGTGTCTGGTTATTTAGCAGTTAGCTGGCCACATCATGCATGCCAATGGATTGAATTCTAGTATTTTTTGGGCAAAATCAAGCTGTCTTTGGTCAGATATTTTTCCTTGAAATACACTTTATTTGTACACTTATTAAAATTTTAGTATCTAAAAATCTGTCATTAATAAGCAGCAATTTAAACTGAGTGCCTTGGGTTAGGAAAATAGTGATACTTGCTACTTACCAATTATAGGCCAGACAAGTTACATGGAATGTTAAAATATATTTTAAAGGAGACATATTCTTCTTTTATTATAAGGTAAAATGCTAATGTTAAAAATTCTAATTGATAAAAAAATGACTGAGGTGCTATTAAATATCACAATCCATTATTCTTTTTAGAGAAATTCAAATCAAGTACAGTGAAACAGTAAGAAAGCCAAATTAGATTCTAATTTTATTTTATTTTATTTTATTATTATTATTTTTTTTTGCGTTTTTTGGCCAGGGCTGGGTTTGAACCCACCACCTCTGGCATATGGGGCCAGCACCCTACCCCTTTGAGCTACCGGCACTGCCTAGATTCTAATTTTCAAAGGTTTTTTTCATGTACATACAGTGAAAAGGCCTCATCCTATTTTCTTTTCCCTTAATCTAAGAAATCTATGGACTTTGAAACCTCAGAAAGATGCCTTCAAGTTAAGAAAATAAAAGCACCATAAACCAATTTTGAATCACTTATCCTAATTTGGAAGTATAAAATTTAGTATCTGCCATACAGAAAAATTGCCTTTGCAAAACACTAAGATGTGTGAGCACTAACAAAGCCATTTAGAACAGTTATCCAGCTGTACGGAAGCATTTCCAGAACATCCAAGAAGAGTCCCAAGCAGAAATCTACTGGCAAAGTCATGCTCAACTTTAAGAGACCTCACAATTGTACAGCATGGGAAAAAACAAAAGAAAACAAAACAAACCTTAAGTAAAAAACATATACAGCAGTTCTAAAACACACAGTTAAAATATAATAATTCTGGATCATTTCAAATAAAAATTATTAAAGGAACAATAATTAACCACAAGAGGGCATACATAGTCCTTAGATTACAGCAGAAAAGACTAGTTTTTAGTAGTTACACGCACTTTGATGTAGTCTACATTTTCAGTCATTTACAATTTTCTCTCAGCCTCAACATTTTAACATTCAAAGTTTATTTTAAATCTAACTAAAAAGATTCCAGAATACTCCTGCCTTGCAAGACATTTGTGTTTCAGAAGCCTCTGGAAATGCTGCTGGTACCGTTAGCAAAGGATTCAAGAGCAATTAGTTCTAATACACATTAGAACAGATAAATAATAAGCCTAAAAAAAATGGCCTAAAACAGTAGCATAAGTGGAAGACATGGAAAATTTATTTTTAAAAATGGGATAAATTGTCAGAATAGAAAAAATAAGAAGGCAGGAAAAACTGATTTATCTCTGTGTCTGTGCCACAACAACCCCGCATTCTTCCCCCATGACCAAAGTATTTGCAACCCACAACAGCAAAAGAAGACCTTCGCCCCATTGTCATGGCCTGTGGGGCTGGCCTGCCTCATCAGCCATGTTAAGAATATAGTTAGCCATATCATCTTCAGTGGGTGCATCTGATACCACCCAAGATTCATTTGCTCCAGTCATCTGCAGGCGACAAATAGGGCAATTCCTGTGTCGATCACTCCTATTAGAGAAGTCAAAACAAGAAAAGTTTGTTTTCTTCTTCTTTTTTAAAAACAGACTTGTTTGAAAAGTAATACATGTATGTGGCTTTTAAAAAAGAACTATTATAAAAGTATACAGTGAAAAATAAATCTTTCCCTCTATCTGAATCTTCAATTCTCTTCCTCATAGGCAACCATAGTTATCAGATTCTTATATGTTCCTTTAGAGACAGACTAAGCATGATTAAGTTGTGTGTGCGCATGTATACATGTACGTATATATCACAGTTCTTTTTACTTGTCAGTATATTTTGTAGACCATTATGTATTAGCACATGTTTGAGCTGTTTATTCTTTTTAAACATACACTAACGGATATGCCATAATTTAACTAATCTCCCATAGAAGGACAGTTGGATTTTTTTTCTGTGTTTTGTTTACTATAAATGCTGCACTTTATATTTGTTTACCTGTGCTTGCTTTGGGAGTACACACACATATCTCTCTCCCTAAATAGGTAGAGTTCTCCTTCAGAGTCAAAATTCCTTGTGAGTTCTAAGAAGAAACTCTATAGCAACAGAAGATTTGGTCAAAATACAAAGTGTAGATGTTTGCTGTGATTATTTAAATGGAAGCCATTACTCCAACTTCTTGGGAGTAGCAGGACAATATGGGATAATAGGAAAGGGTGTTATTAGTTATTTTTTCTAAGTAATATCTACATGACTCTCAACAATATACCTACTTATTGCCTGCTTAAAGGTCTGATAAAAATTTCTATAGTTCATAAGCAATAGGAAGATTTCTTTAGGAAACTATAAAAATGAGGTTTAACATAAAAGATGAACTGTACATGCAAAATAATTTTTCTGATAAAGAACTCATATATGATCACTTGAAGAAGATTGTTTTGCAAATGGATTTTTTTGTCAAATATTATTTTGGAAATTTCAAAAATACCATATTTGAGCCAGAAATATATCCTGTAGAGAAAAATGTTTTTTCTTTTCATCTCTCAGTGAAATCTGGAACCAAAGTAATCAAATTAGATCAATTACTCTTTGGCTTTTGTGCAAAAATTTAGAAATGTGTTCCAAAAACTAAATGTGAAAGCTAGAGCTAGCATATATTATTCAGGTTGATTTCTTGTTCTCCCGAGATATTTTATAAGATAATTTTGTGTGTTCCTCTGTGCATAGAAACGTCAGAATTTAAAAATAGTCGAGTTTCTTTCTGGCCAACAGAAATCAGACTTACCTTCCCACTAAAATAATAACTAAAACACAGGACAAAATAACTAACTAAAATACAGGACAAAATACATGAAACAATGGTTTCATATAATGTTTCATATAAAGCACTTATCAGGCAACAGATGACAGTGATCCCTGAGACCTGACAGGCAAAGAAGGTGAATGGTAAAATTGCCCCAGCTTATTTCCCTGAGTGTTTTGGGGCCTCAGATCAAAAAGGGGGAACCTAGATGGAGCCTGGCAAATTCCCTAAATTGAAGCATCTCAGAATGCCAAGGCAGCTAGAGTTCTCAGGGCAGAGTACCAGAGAGCTGCACAGAGAAAACATTCCGGAGGTCCACAGAAGGCATCCTCCAGTATGTTCAGCAGAGCACTGATGAGCACGTGCAAGTGAGAGAACTAAAGGAGGCTGAGGCATCACCCAAAAGAATTTGGGGAACAGTATTCTGAGCTCACACAGGGCCTCAGATAGTGCCTGTTTCTACCAGCCGGAGTGGAAACCTCATAATTCTTGAGGCCTTGAGTAGAGTTCTATGGAGGGACTTGCCTCATTAATGGGGCATAATTAGCTTCGCACTAAATACAAGTACTGGTCTGGTCTTGCCTAACAAAGTGTAAAAATAAGACCCAAAAGGGTCACACTATTTCCAAGTAACTATGTTTCAGAACAAAGCTCAAGAATATTTATAGGCTTGGTGCCCGTAGCTCAGTGGGTTGGGCGCCGGCCACATACACCCAGGCTGGCTGGTTTGAACCAGGCCCGGGCCTGCTAAACAACAATGACAACTACAACAAAAAATAGCCGGGTGTTGTGGCGGATGCCTGTAGTCCCAGCTAGTTGGGAGGCTAGGCAAGAGAATCACTTGAGCCCAAGAGTTTGAGGTTGCTGTGAGCTATGACGCCACGGCATTCTACCAAGGGGGACGGGTGACGTAGTGAGACTCTGTCTCAAAAAAGAAAAAAAAAAAAAAAGAAGAATATTTATAGAAATACAAAAATATCCAATATCCAAAAAGGTAAAATTCACAAAATCTGGCATGTAATTGAGACATACAAAGAAGTAGCAGGAAAATATAAATTATAATGATGAGAAAAATCAATCAGAACTACCCAGAATTAATACAGATATTAGAATTAAAAAAGCTAAAAGTTATGACTATTCAGTATGTTCAAAAAACTAAAAGAAAGATCAAAGATATTAAGCGTAGACATAGAAGATACTAAAAAACCCTTAAACTTCTAGAAATAAAAACTAAAATACTTTAGGTTAAAAAAAATACACTGAATAGGATTAACAAAAAGTCAAGACATTGCAGAAAAAAAGGTTAGTAAAACTGAAAAGACACAACATTTCACCCAAAATGAAATACAAAGACTCAAAAAAGAAAGTATCAGTGAGCTGTGGGATAACTTCAAGTAGTCTAATATAACTAGGAATCCCAGGGGAGGGGAGAGAAGAAGATAGAAAAAAAACTTTGAAAAAATAGCAGCTAAACATTTTTCCAAATTTGATGACACTATAAAGCCTACAATCTAAGAAGGTCTACAGACCCCAAGCATAAGAAATGACTCTAAGGCACATCATAATCAAAGTGCTCAAAACCAGTGAAAAGAAAAAACCTTAAAAGCAGTTAGATGAAAAAAAGAGACATTACCTAGAGAGGAAAAAAGATAATGATGACAGGATGACAGAATTCTTATAAGAAACAATGCAAGCAGGATGAGAATGGAGAAACATTATTAATGTACTGAAAGAAAAAATACTCTTGGTTTAGAATTTTCTATCAGAACAAAATCTTTGAAAAACAATTTTCAGACATTTAAGAAAATCCCAAGGAATCTACAAAAAAACTACTGAAACTAATCAATAGATTTAGTAAGGTTACAGAATTACAAGATTGATACATAAAAATCCATTGTATTTCTCTATTCTAGCAATAATCATAAATTGAAGTAAAAATACCATTTAAAGTTGCATTAAGCATGAATTATTTAGGGATAAATATGTCAAAAATATGCAGTGCTGGCGGCACCTGTAGCATAGTGATTACAGCGCTGACTACATGAACTGAGGGTGGCGGGTTCAAACCCAGCCTGGGCTGCTAAACATCAATGACAACTGCAAGAAAAAAATATCTGGGTGTTGTGGCAGGTGCTTGTAGGCCCAGCTACTTGGGAGGCTGAGGCAAGAGAATGGCTTAAGCCCAAAGAATTTGAGGTTGCTGTGAGTTGTGATGAAACAGCACTCTATTGAGGGCGAAATAATGAGACTTTGTCTCAAAAAAAAAAAAAAAAGCAATGCTGAAAACTGGTGAGAGAAATTAAAGACCTAAATAAATGGAGAAATATAATGTATGTGTAGATTACAAGATTCAACACTGTTAAGAAATCACTTCTCCCCATATTGATATATTTATTCAACCCAACCCCAAGCCCAGTGAAATATCTGTAGGGTTTATTGTAGCAATTGATAACCTGATTCTAAAATTCATGTTTAAATGCAAAAGACCAACACGGCACAGTGGCTTATGCCTGTAATTCTAGCACTCTTGGAGGCCGAGGCAGGTGGATTGCTTGAGCTCATGAGTTCAAGACCAGCCTGAGCAAAGGCGAGACCCCCATTTCTACTAAAAATAAAAAAACAGAGGCAAGAGGATCACTTGAGCCCAAGAGTTGGAGGTTGCTGTGAGCTATGCCATAGCACTCTACGGAGGGCAACAGCTAGAGACTCTGTATCAAACAAACAAACAAAAAAAAAAAAAAAAAAAAAGAAAAGAAATGCAAAAGACCTATAACAACCAAAAAGACTTTGAAAAAAAAGGAAGTTGAGAAAGTAACACTTCCTGATTTTAATACTTATCATAAAGCTACCCTAATCAAGGTATTAGTGTGAAAAGGACAGATCAAGGGCAGAAGAATTCAGAATTAGACCAACATTTGAACAACTCATTTTTATCAAAGGTGCAGAGACAATTTAGTGATGAAAAGACAGCCTTTTGACAAATTGTGCTGAAGAACTTGAATAGCCATAAGCAAAAAAAGAAAGAAAAAAAAAGAAAAGACAAAGGAAATTTGATCCATACCTTACACTATATAACAAATTAACGCAAAAGATTTATAGATCTAAATATCTAAATGTAAAACAAACAAACAAAAAAACCTATGAAGCTCTGGAAGAAAAGACAGAAAAAAACCTTTGTGACCCTGGGTTAGGAAAAGATTTCTTAAATATCACACTAAAATCACTATCCATAAAACAGATTGATAAATTGGACCTTATAAGGTAATTGTCTCTTTTTTCATCTCAAAATCAAAACTTTTAGTTTTCGAAAGACATTCTTAAGAGAATGAAAAGATAACCTACAGAGTGGGAGAAAATATTTGCAAATCATTTAACAGATAGAGGACATGTATCCAGAATATATAAAGAACTCTCAAAACTCATTTTGGACAAAAATACAAAAAAAAAAAAAAAAAAGAGTAAAGATTTGAATGGCTACTTTCCACCAATTTCTAGATGGTAAATCAATATATGAAAAGATGCTCAACATTTTCAGTTGGTAGGGAGATAACAAATTAAAAATACAATATCACTATACACCTATTATGGCTAAAATTTAAAAGTCTGGCCATACCAATTATTGGCACAGACGTGGAGTAACTGGAACTCTCAGAGTTAGAGGTAGTGTAAAATGGTACAACTGCTCTGGAAAATAGCAGTTTCTTAAAAAGTTAAACATAATAGTTGACATATGATCTAGTAATTCTGCTTCTAGGTATTTACCTAAGAAAAAACCCAAAATATGTTCATAGAAAGACTTGTTCACAAGTGTATTTTGTAGTTTTATTTGTAATAGCCCCAAATTGGAAACAACCTAATGTCCATTAACAGGTGAGTGGATAAACAAGCTATTATATCATTATAATAGATACTACTCAGAAATAAAAAGAAATGAACTATTGATGTACACTACAATGTGAATTTCTCTCAAGATAGATTGAATTAGAAAAAGAGGAGCATATACTATATGATTCCATTTATAAAAATTCTAGAAAATCTCAATTTTATAGAAACAGCAGATTAGTGGTTGACTAAAGACTAGGGACAAGGTCTGAAAAAGAGGCTTTACAATTAGGCACAATTAACTTTGGGGAGCGATAGAGATGTTCAATATTTAGATTGTGACGATTGCTTTTATCTGTATGTCCATATGTCAAAACATATCAAAATACACTTTAAAACATATCTAGTTTATTCATGTCTTTTCTAAATTCTCCTAAGTGTTCATTTCTTGTTTTATAAAATAATGAGCTTTGCTAGCTCATCTCTAAAGTTCCTTCTATTTCTAATATTCAAGAATTTATAAGAATAAATGTAGAAAAGAGGAGAAAAGGAAATGTTTGATTCTAGACTCAAGTCAGGCACAGATCTCCTTACAGCAAAAGTAAAATGTCAAAACTAAGCTACATCCTCACATTTTATAAACTTCAGATATAAAGACATGTTTAACCAGGAAGAGGCATGCCATAAAATTCAAAATACTAAAGAAAAAAAAAATCTCTCATACTTAACAACGGTATTTTAGTACCTTTTAAAGTTTATTCACATATACTACCCCATCTGACCTTTGCCAATCCCATGAGTGCAGTAGCTAACTTACCATTTATCAATACACTTCTGACAAAAGCTGTGAGCACAAGGCAGGATGAGGTCAGCTCGTCCATCCATACAGATACAACACTCCTCTTCATCGGTCAGCTGCTTCACCCTGCAATGTGAAAACTGAGCTGAAACAATGATTTTCTATGTCATTATGTTTCATACTTTATTTTCACTACCTTAAAAAGCATTTTTTTTTTTTTTTGGAGACAGAGTCTCATTTTGTCACCTTCGGTAGAGTGCCATAGCGTCACAGCTCACAGCAACCTCCAACACTTAGACTCAATTGATTCTCTTGCCTCAAGCTCCTGAGTAGCTGGGACTACAGGTGCCCATCACAATATGTGGCTATTTTTTAGAGACAGGGTCTTGTTCTTGCTTAGGCTGGTCTCCAACCTGTAAGCTCAGAGCAATACACCTGCTTCGGCCTTCTAGAGTGCTAGGATTATAGGTGTGAGCCACCAAGCCCAACCTTAAAAAGCATTAAACATCTACATGTCTAAGTATAAAGTACAATGTAATTCATGCAAAATCAGAGTAAAATTAACATCTTTTGGGGATAACAAGGGGAAGAGGTACTAAGAGGAGTAAACTTCATAAAAAAAAGACTCTGATAGTTAAAGAAATATGTGTAAAAAGCTAGAAATATTCAGGTCTTCCTGAACATAACTTAGCTGATATTAATCATACTGAATTTAGATAAATGAATTTAACACTATAGTCATGTGTCACTTCATGATGGGGATGTGGTCTGAGAAATGTGTCAGGTGATTTAGTCACTGGGCAAACATCCTAGAGTGTACTTACACAAACCTAGGTGGTCTAGCCGACCACACACTAGAGTCTATGGTATAGCCTATTGCTCCCAGGCTATAAACCTGTACTGCATGTTACTGTATTAAATACTATAGGCAACTGTAGCACACTGGCATGTATTTATGTTTTTAAACATATCTAACCATAGAAAAGGTACAGTAAAAATAGAATATGAAAGATAAAAAAAATAGTACATCTGTATAGAGCACCTATAGTGAATGGAGCTTGCAGGACTGAAAGGTACTCTAGGAGAGTCAGTGAGTGAGTGGTGAGGGAACATGAAGGCCTAGGGCATTTCTGTACAGTACTGTAGACTTTATAAACACAGTACACTTAGGCTACACTAAATTTATAAAAAAATTTTTCTTTCTTCAATGACAAATTAACCTTAGCTTACTATAACTTTATTACTTTATAAACTTTAATTTTACTTTTTTGACTCTTTTGTAATAACAAAACTTAAAACATAAACATTGGACAGCTTTACCTATTTTTCTTTATACCTTTATTCTATACATTTTTTTCTGTTTTTAAAATTTTTAATGTTTTTACTTTCTAAACTTCCTTGTTAAAAACTAAGACATAAACACACACATTAGTCTAGGTCTACACAGGGTCAGAATCAATATCCACCTCCATATCTTATCTACTTTGAACACTGGAAGGTCTTCAGAAGCAATAATATGCATGTAGCTGTCATCTCCTATGACAGCAATGCCTCCTTCTAGAATACTTTCTGAAGGACTTACGGTTAAATTTTTTTTTTTTTTTTAAGCAGAAGGAGTATACTCTAGTCTAAAATAATGATAGAAAATATAGTATGGTAAATACATAAACCAGTAACAGTCATTTATGATCAAGTATTGTTACAGTATATCACTGTGTGATCTATACTTTTATACAACTAGTGCCACAGTGGCTCTGTTTACACTACACCACAAATACATGAGTAATATGTTTAGTGTTACAACCTCAGGACAGCCATGGCATCACTAGGCAATGAGAATTTTTCAGCCCCATTATAGTCTTATGAGCCCATCTACAAAGTCTGTTGACCAAAATTTCACTATGTAATGCATGACTGTGTTAATTTATTCATCATGCAGGATATAAAGCTCTCTAAAATATGAACCCTGCCATCAAGGCCTTACGTGGCTGATGCACTATGAGCATATCCATGAAAGAACAGCTTAAGACTTCAGTATCAGGAGCTATGAGAAACACACAGGGATAGGAAGCAGTTTCTGTTCTGTAGGAGCCCTTTCATCCTCTTGGGAAGAAAAAAGATGTCAAACCTTCTGCTCCAGCCACAATTCAGAATGCCTGTGAATAAGCCACATGCCTTTGTACACAGTGTTTTCCTTTCCTCAAATTGCCCTTGTGAGTTTAGTCAACTCTAACTCTACTAACTCAAATTACCATCTTCTTTCTGCTCTCAAAAGCAACATTTGATTCAATTAAAGGACTTACTTAAATATTGCATATTAATTGACTATTGATTGGTTAGTCTCCCCATAAACTATAAGCTCTTAAAGTATAGGGTGTTTTCTAAGATTCACAATAAATGTTCCTTGAAGTGATTCTAATTTCTTTTATCCTATGTTATTCTGTAATTTTTAAGGTTTTCTTCATCAAACATGTATTCCTTCTGCAATCATACAAAAACAGAATGTTTCAAAGTATATCCACAATAAGCTTCGTAAGGGCGAGAGCTATCTCTAATGTGTGTTTCATCTCCTGCTGTGTTTACAGCACAACACTGTATACCACGTTGAGATATACTTAAAAAAATCGTTGATTTAAACATACTACTAATAAATACAAACAGATGTCAAATGTATATTACATATGGTAAATGCTAAGTAAAGAAGGCAGAGATGAATATAGTTCAAACTTGTTGAAAAGATGAGACAGAAAAATAATGGGATTTGAGAGAGGACATTCTAGGCACACAAACAAAATCATGAAGGTAGAAAATAAAAATGGGTGTACGTGTAACAAGGGGGCTGGTAGGATGCTCCGGGGGAAAACTGAGAGAAACAATTAAATATAGCAGAGATAATCTGATCCTTAACTATCAAAATACTAAGTCTGAGTGTGTTCTGACAAGCTAGAATCAGCAAGGGAAAGTGGACTCCCACTGAAATAGTGCTTCAGGAAGATTAATTGGGAATGCAGTATGAGGGACAGTTTAGAGAGAAGAAAACCAGTTAGGACCTTATTTCAGCAATTTATCTAGGAGATAATTAGGGCCTAGACTAAGGAGCACTTTAAAAGACAAATCATTAGGATGTGGTAATTGATTTAATGCTTTAGTGATGGGGAAAAGAGGACAGTCACTGAATTGAAATGAAGAAACTGAATGAAAACTTAGACGAGTAAGAATCTAATGCAGTGGTTCTCAACCTTCCTAATGCCACAACCCTTTAATACAGTTCCTCATGTTGTGGTGACCCCAACCATAAAATTATTTTTGTTGCTTTAATTTTATGGTTGGGGGTCACCACAACATGAGGAACTGTATTAAAAGGTTGCGGCATTAGGAAGGTGGAGAAACACTGATCTAATGTATCTGAATTTTACATAAACAAATACATTCAGTTCAATATTTAAGTGTTTTTTAGGTGTGGATCCAGATGAATCAGGATTTCTGGTTTTGAGGAGTTTATTCCAAGTGTTATCTGAGGATCTGCTGCACTCGCCCCACCTGGGAGCTTAACAGAATCTTAGGTTCCTCCTCAAAATCACTGAATATTAAAGTTTGAGAAGCAGAGTATCACAAGATCTATCTGTACCACAAAGTAACAGAGCAGAGGTTACAGTGTGGCTATACTGCCAGACAGTCCTGAATGTGGGTCTCACCTAGGTCAATTTCTAGTCATGACAATTTGATTAAACCTTAGTTTCTTCATCTCAAATGGGCCAATAATTATACTCCCATGGGTTTGTAAAGATGCAATAAGTTTATATATATACAACACTTATCACAATTTTAATACCCTTTAAATATTTAATAAATGTAAACCCTTAAGTAGAATTATGCATCAGATGAAAAGCTGAAATATATAAATGGCCCCTTACAATTCCCTTCAACTTGGAAAGTCTTCTTCTATGAACTAGATTATCAGGGTATCACCATAAACCAACAAACGTACAAAGACAAGAAGCAGCCCTAACAAACCAATCAGGCATTGAGTTTCTAGTCTCAAGAGCACATGAAAGGGGATAACACACTTCTATCTTCTTAAGATAACAGAAACATGAAAAAAGTATTCTTTCATTTGCTACCATAGAGCTTTAAACATACTGGTTAACACCGTCATCAACTTTTAAAATACTTAAAAAAAAAAAATCACCATTCTGAAGAGGAAGAACAAAAAAGGGCAAAAATCAGACCCATCTTTGAAAGATAAGCCTAAAGATAACCTACAATGTTCTAAAACTCATTTGGCATGTCAGTAACACTTATATATCCCAAATCTAAGAAACCAAATAATTCTATTAAGGATAACCATGAAATGATAAATGTAAAACATAATTTAACTACAACATAGCACCTGAAAACCAAATGGTTTAAGAATGAACTAGATAGGCAGGTGCTTAAGACTAGCTAGAGCAAAAATGAGACCCTGTCTCTACAAAAAATAGAATTAGCCAGGTGTGGTGGTGCATGCCTGTAATCTTGGCCACTTGGGAGGCTGAGACAGGATTGCCTGAGCCTAGGAGTCTGAAGTTGCAGTGAGCTATGATCATGCCACTGCACTCAACCAGGGTGACAGAGCAAGACCCTGTCTCAAAAAAAAAAAAAAAAAAAAAAAAAAAAATCGGAAAGTGCAACTGTACATAGAGCAATAAAAGATAATTTGTTGTTAAACACATTTTTTACTTTAAAGTAAAGGACGCTATCAATACACATTTCTGCAATAAGACGATAAGACAGGATGTCAACATGTCTGGAGCCACGTAAGTTCTTTTTCCAATGAGGCATTTATAAATTTAAATTATGCTCATGATTGTCAAATGGCAACAGGTGGGAGCTTTCACATGCCAAAAGCATAATAGAGAAGGAAAAGAAAGTTTTGATAGAACAATAATATATTAGGCCTGAGTAAACAAGCACCATCAGAGAAAACTCTGGCTGACTTCATTTCCTTCTGGTAACTCCGTATATGCATTCAGTTCATTCCTGAGTGGACTGCCAAGTCCTGAAGCTAATATTTAAAATTTAAATGTTCCAATTAATCAGACATTTTTAAGAAGAGTTGAGATGATTTTGCCATATTCTTGGACCTAATTCCCTAAAGGGCTTTGACTAAGAACATATACTACAAGGGGGTATTAACTGTTTCCTTTGTCATTAAATGCTTACAAGTAAATAGAGTAGAAAGTGGATTACTGCAGACTAGTTTGAAAGAACATTAACTGATGTGAACCAGTTTACTTTAGTTTTCATTTGGCACCATAACAATCAATGTAGGAAGCACAGAATAACCCCCAAACTGATCTCAGATACATGTATAACACCAATCGAAACAAACAGATTTAAGATGTCACAATATAGCACTAGCTAAATATATTAATGAGATTTCAGTAGTTTGCATCTTGAAAAATCAATAAACATGGTAATTATGCACTTTTTACCTTCCCATCCAAAAACTAGCCTGACAAGATGTTACAGAGGATGAGTTTTCATCATGTTCTTCAGAAGTGGAGCTTTGTGCTAATACTCCTGCTGCCTGACTTGTGATATCTTTATAAAGTTGAATAAACTGGTACAAATTCATGATCCGTGATGCTTCCACAATGCCACTGCTTTTGTTAATCTAAAAACACAAAGAAAATGAAAAAAATAAAGGTTGACCATGTCTCTGACCACTTTTTCCAAAATAAAAAGAGGTAACAAATATGTAGTCAATTATCCGAGGAAAGAAAAGTTTTCAAGGTTTGCTAATTACCTAAGGAAGCAAGAATCTGAATAAATAAATAGACCATGTCCTCTAACATTTGTGGTGTTCAAAGTACTTAAATTTCTCTCATTTATACTCAAAAGAACCCTACAAGATATTAGGGATAATCCTGCTTAGAGCTGATGGATTAATGACTTTCCCAGAGTAAAGAAATAAATTTTAAGGATCAATATGGCAATTCTTTCACTTTAATTTCTTGAAGAATCTCTTAATTAAAGGATGCATTTGAATACAACAACCACATGTGACTGTACTATAACTGGAACGAACGTTTTCTTGAATATCTTGAAGTTCTATTTTGTAACCAAATTTCTAAACTAAAGCAAGAAAATTGCATTAAAGTGAATCCTAACAGCAAATGTTAAATTTTTCCCAGAAGTCCATGTTGAGCTTTAGGAAAAAAACAACATTTCATATGGAGTCAAACTAGTGGCCTAGAAAAGTTTTATCTCTCCCCCTTCCAGTTTACAATCTAACATTTGAAGATACTTGGAGCAAGAATAGGCAATTGTTTTCATAAGACTTGGGAGAGTCATAGAGTGAGACATATATTCTTTTTTGAAATGACCAAGGCCGGGCGGTGTCTATGGCTTACAGGGTAAGGCTCCGGCCCCATACACTGAGGGTGGCGGGTTTGAACCCAGCCCCAGCCAAACTGCAAAAACAAAAAAAATAGCCTGGCATTGTGGCAGGCTCCTGTACTCCCAGCTACTTGGGAGGGTGAGGCAAGAGAATCCCATAAACCCAGGAGTTGGAGGTTGCTCTGAGCTGTGACGCCACAGCACTCCACTGAGGACGATAAAGTGAGACTGTCTCTTAAAAAAACAAACAAAAAACCTTTGTCTGAAATGACCAAGGCCAGTAAGGTGAGAGTGTAATGTTCTTGGATGAAGAACTTGAAATAATTAGAGAAAGATTAGAGATGTGAAAAACTTTTTGTCAGTACAGGGGATGGGATGGAAGACGGTGGGAAGAGAAGCAAGCCATGTACATCAAAGGAAACGAACAATCAAAATCACAAAATATTTAGAAATAAATGAAGAATGTAAGGAGAGATAAAAAGCCTTAAAATTGTGACTGAAGTTAGATTATAAAATGTGTTGAGGGAACTGGGGAAATAACAAAGTGAGGTAGTTAGGTTATTTAAAAAAATTATTACAGTAACATTTGAGTATTTTGAAAGAAAATAATAGTTGTAACACCTTTATTGTTTACTATTTGAGAAAGTAACGAAAGAAAACTACTGAGAATCAAGAGTGAGTCACAATCCATACTGTGAAAATTGTGGAACCAACTCTAATAATCAAAAAGTTGATTAAATTTTGGGAACCTAAGATGTATGTGGAGATGCAAATACACAGTGTTCTTATAAGAAAGTGGACGTGAGGTAGAGAATTAAACATAATAAAAAGGCGTCATAGCTCACAACAACTTCCAACTCTTGGGCTCAAGCAATCCTCCTGCCTCAGTTTTCCTATTTTTAGTAGAGACAGGGTTTCACTCTTGCTCAGGCTGATTTTGAACCTGTGAGCTCAAGCAATCCACCTGCCTCAGCCTCCCAGAGTGCTGGGATAACAGATGTGAGCCACCGTGCCCAGCCATCTTAAACATTTAGAATCTTATTTTAAGGAAAATGTTTAAATTAATCACATACAGATGTAATGGCTAGAGATACTGAGGCAAAAAAGAATTTGAGTAATAACAAAATTAAACCTTAATTCTACATTTGTCAAAGAGTAAAGGGAACAAAAACTTGATAAATTCATATTCCTATAGCTTTCTACAATTTATATTGGGCTCTTCAAGGTGAGTTAAGAACTTGATAAAATAAAGATGAAGACTGAATGTAATTTAGGTATACTGTATCAATAAAAAAGGAAATTTTCAATCTATCCCAGTCATTTAAAATGAGAGTACTAAAAAATAAAATAAATAAATAAATAAATAAATAAAACAAGAGTACTTCAACAGACATTTGTTCACTCAACATATGTGGAGTTCCTTCCAGATACAAAGCACTCTAACCATGGGCTGTAAGGGACATAAGATTGAGCAGGTTGAATCTAGACACAGTTACTGTTCCCAGGATTTATGATCTATAAGGGGAACTAAGAACCTAAATAAGTAATTTCATTCTTAATGTAGAATTTAACTATGAAGTATAAATAAAGTGCTGCTGGAATGTAGAAGAGGCAAGAGAATGTTTATTCAGGAAGACTTTGTGGATGAGATGGTATTTGAGGTGGACCTTTAAAGAAACATCAAGTTGAGACATAGAGAAACAGTAACATGTGGCAGAAACTATGGCTGCACTGATTATCCAAATACTATTCCTACTTTTCATTGTTCCCAGAACTTTATTTTGTTCTGGTGTCCACCACTCTCTGAAATGACTCAGGGACTTTGGAGTTAATTCTGGTTAGTTTAATCTACTAATTAAACCAGTTAATTCTGGTTTAGTTTAATCTAAATCATTACTGGTTTAGATTACAGTCCCTCTGCCAGTGTAGGGACAGCGTACAAAGGAAATATGACCTAATATTGACTGATGAGTACTGGAGCTAGACTATGGAGCTAGGATTTCTTGATAAATGAGAGAATAAATACTGTTTTTGTTTAAACTGGCTTAACAGGAGTTTCTAGTGACTTGCAGGTGATGGCAATTTAAATAACAGATGGAATGGACATTCTAGTTGTGGAAACTCAATAAGCAGAGGCACTGAGATAGAAAAGTAACAATTATATAGTCTTAAATTAGTTAAATTAGTTAAGTCTTAAATTAGCTAAGTCTGGTGAGAATGTAGAATGCAAAAGGAGATAATTGTGAGTAAAGCAGAAAAGAGAGTTTGGAGCCATACTGGAGGCAGCCTTGAATGCCACATGAAGGAGCTGGGGCTATTTTGTAGGCAAGGAGAAATTGTTAAGGAATGTTAAGCAGGGTAGTGATCTGATGAGAGCTGTGTTTTAGAAAGGCAAATCTCACAGTAGCATAAATTAGAATTTGGAGTACAAGAGCCTAGAAGTATGGAAATTAATAAAGAATCTGCAGTAATCTGGATCAAAAGTGAGAGGGGCCAAAACTATAATTACAGTCTACTTGAGTAGTAATTTGTCTTATTTATCATATATTCCTAGTGCCTGGTATACCTGTGCTCAAATGTATGAATAAACTAGAAGTAAAACATAATAGAGGTGAAACAGATAATCTACTGAGGCAACATAGCATATTGTTTGGGTAACACCCAGGGTCTATGACTCAAAGGGAAGATCCTTTAACCTAGAAGTTTTTAATGGGTTGGTCAAAAATGGACTTTAGGACATTTGTAAATACCTAATTTATGGTTTATATGCATACAGATGATTTTACTGTTGCTTTGTTTCAGATCAGGGATTGGGATAGGAGGAGACCTAATAAAATTCACACCTTCATTATCATTGAAAGGTTTATGGCATCAAAATGGTTAAGAACTGTCTATTCTAATCCACTCATGGTGGATGAGGCTTTCTAACAATCTGTGACAGCCATCATTGTATTTTTAGCACAGTTGATATATTTAGTTATCTAAAATGTAAAGATGAACTAAGGAACAGAGCACTGATGGTGAAAAATCCATTCCATAACTAAAAATTACTACAAAACAAAAAGGCTTTTTTTGTTTGAGACAGAGTCTATGTCACCCTTGGTGGAGTGCTGCAGCATCACAGCCCACAGCAACCTCAAACTCTTGGGCTTAAGCAATTCTCTTGCCTTAGCCTCCCAAGAAGCTGGGACTACAGGTGCCTGCCATAGTGCCCGGCTGGTTTTTAATTGTAGTTGGCCCGGGCTGGATTTGAGCCTACTAGTTCTGGTGTATGTAGCTGGCGTCCTAGCTGTTGAGCTTCAGGCTTCAAGCCACAAAAAAGTTTTCTATTTTTTTTGATGAATGAAACTCAAGTGTTCTTGTGTACATTGCTATAGGAAGACTGACTACAAAGTGACATCTGCCCACCTGCCACTAGGGAAGAAAGCAAACAGAAAAAAAAAGTATTATTTAAAATGCATAGCAGTCTGGAATTATTTAAGGACAAAAAGCCCCATATATTTTAATAGTTTGTATAAAGAAATGATCTCCTGAGATAACATATTTTGAGGTTATGAGGAAACTAAACAGGGTACCATCATAGAACTCCACAGCCAGCTGAAAACTCCAAAATAGAGATCGAAGGCAAGTATGATGTAATGATTAGAGACAGTGAGGCAAAAGGAATTTGATTATAAAATTGTCTGCTATACGCCTTAGACAACTTGTGAAATTCAAAGAGCTAAAAAGCAATAACAGTATGAAAACTATGTTTTACAAGACTAGCAAATTATTAACATTTATATACACTACATTATTTTATACTATTAAAGGTGGTTCAAATCACAAAAATAGTTTAATCTCAGAAGTGGAAGTTTGTATCACTCTCACCTTGGTACAGACAACCCGTACAACCACTTTCCAAAAGGCAGAAGAATCAGATCCAGGTTGTACCTCAAAGAGAAGATGTTTTTCCTGGCCAGAAGCCACTTTAGCGGTTCTGAAAAGAGACAAATGCATATCATATATTAATTCTACAAAAAGTTACATAAAGTAATAGTGCTATGAAACCAGATTCAAGCAACATTTTCAAACATTGAGAAGAAAATACGAAGAAAACACATAAAGACAAATAACAATGACTCTAACAACTAGATTCTTCAAATGTAGGGACAGAACATTTTTTGAACATAAACATAAAACTTAACAAGGTTTTTAAAGTCAACAGTTTAGTAGAATGATATTTATAAATCTTTTTGTCATATTTATATCCCAATGGTCTTTAAATTTCTAACAAAGACATTTAGGAAAAACAAGTCTAAGAAATTAGGTACTTCTAAAAAACGTTAGCTAGTTTCACTTATCCATATTTTGACTATTGCCTCAGATGTATATAAAGCATGAAAAAAATATCGCTCTTGGTTGAGTCCTTATTTAAACAACATTAACACATCTCTTTGAAAGTTTTTGTTTTATAGATAATCAAGAAATGATTTGAAACACTTTAATTATAGCTCTTACTGTCCTCTTTTGGCAGAGTAATTTTAGAGAGCCAGAACATTCTAATATAAAAATATAACACTTTTAGAAGATAATTCAATATTATGCTATCAACACCAATTTAAATCAGTTCAAAGACATACTTAAATATTGTAGTTCCTTTTATCATTACTAACATTTCTCTCTAAGCACCACTGGGGATATCACAGTCAACTAAGTGACTTAGAGTTAAATAAAATAAGGCCATCAAAAACTAGGCAACTAGCCTTAGGAAACAAAGTCCTTCAGTGAAAACAATTCAGCCCTACCAGCTTCCAGTTTTATTTTCTAGGCCAAGGATGGTGGCTCATGTCTGTAATCCCACCACATTGGGAGGCTAAGGAAGGAGGATTGTGACACTCAACTCTGACCCATGGGAATAGGTTTTAAAAACCAAATCCCGTCATAAGTATCTTGTGCTATCCTTTATCATTATCTCTGTATTACATAGTAAGCTGAGCTTGTTTGTGGATGATTTCACAGGGCACATTTTATGCACATTTTATCCAATATTTGTATCTTTAGGTTAAGGTGAATTTTATACAATAGACTGGATTCATATATACGAATTCCAAGGCTCTAAAGGGACAGTTAATGGCATTGATTATTCTTCACAAGAGTTGAAACTATAAAGATAACAAAGCATTCCACTCTTCTGATACTATTAATTCACAATCCTGTTTTATTCCTTAAGATTACGGTCTCAAAAGTAATGTTTCAAATGCTACTATTTGGATCATTAAAAAAATAAGTAAAATGCTAGAGTTTAAAAACCCGTGACTACATTTTTATAATAAAAGATCAGACAGTACATAAACACACACAGCAAAAGTATAAAATCTCCCTCACTCCCCTCCTTTCCCACCATTTCCCCACCTAGAGACAAGAACTGGGTATAGGTTAGTGTGTATCCTTGTAGTTCATTTTCTATGTATTTTTATACATTTATCATCATACAGGTTCTTTTAAAATGAATGAAATCCAGTGTTCTTAAAAGAAATTATCTCCTGAGATAATAACTTTTACAATAATCTTTATTCTTCATGAATGGCTAGTAAAAATTGACTCTAACCATGTTCATAAAGATAAGATTTCAAACTTATCTAATGTGTTCCCTATTGCCAGGTGTGTCCCTTACTACCTAATACAGCAGTCACACAGCCTAGGGAGGAGGTTCATTTATCTTGCCATAAGTTATTAGTAGCTATAATATTATAAATTTACATACTAAGTGGCCCTAGACTGCTAGGTGATTTCATTTGGCCTTTTTGGGGGGTTTAAAGAGAGATAGTGTGGGACAGTAGGAAAAGCTCGGAACTCAGAGAGAGTAAATCTGCTGTGGATACTTAGGCAATCAATTTAGGCCTCAGTTAAAATGTCCAACCCTCAGCAGAGTGCCTTTCACATCGTATGTGCACAGTGGTTAGTTAATTTGAAAAAATTAAAAAGAGAAACTTTAAGATCTCATCTAAGAGGCTTCTAGGGGAGTGCGTGTGTGTTTGTGTGTGTGTGTGAACAATGGTAGATGTGTACGTTGCTATAGGAAAACTGACTACAAAGTGACATCTGCCCACCTGCCACTAGGGAAGAAAGCAAACAGAAAAAAAAAGTATTATTTAAAATGCATAGCAGTCTGGAATTATTCAAGGACAAAAAGTCCCATATATTTTAATAGTTTGTATGCAGATCAATATAAGCTGAAATAATAAAAAATAAATTTACAAAGAAAAGACTAACATCTTTTGGGTATATTATTAAGAAAGGCAGAAAAATTTACATCCCATCTTAGAAATTTATTCAAGAGTTAAGTAGGAATTTAAAGGTGTTAACTATTAATAATTAGAAAACATTAATAAACGAAATATACTTCTGTTAAAATGACTTACTATATATGTATTTCTCTGGTAAAATAATGGCTCAGTAAACAAACACAAGGAATATTACACATACACAGTATGTAACCTAATTGGCTAATACACAGAGATCTTCTCAGTGTTACCTTTGACCATCTAAGGAGTCTCTCTCGAGTGGCTAACTGGCATCTTCCCCTGTTATGCATCGCTTCAGTACTTTCAAACAAAAGTCAATTTATAGCCTATTAGTATATAATTGCGGAGAGGTTGGGTTGTATTGCACTTTAGAATTGCTTCAATATGCCTGTGCTCTGTGTTGCAAATTCATTTTAAGTTCCTACCATCTCTTCTGTTCCCATTACATATTTTTAAAGTTACACAGAAGTCTACTTATATTAATAATAGGCACTCAAATACTGTATTTGCTAACTGCTGTTGAAAACATTAAGTTTTACCGATCAGTACCTCTAGTTACTTCTTACACAGCCATGGCATATGGAGCGTATGTCCTGGGGAAAAAAAGAAAGAAAAAGAAAAAGAGCAAGGCTTACACATCATTAAGCTCAGCTACTCTCCCAAGAAATTCTTCATAAGTTAAGGAGCCACTTTCTCGAACCAATGTGACGTGTTTTGCTACTTTTTCCGGTAACTTGCTAATAACCAACTGTGTCTGATCCGAAATTTGCTGTCCCATGATGAAATGATGTCTTTCAAAATCCAGAAAGAGTGTTGCTTCACATAGTTTCTGTTAAATATACATAAAAATTACTTTCATATATACTATAAAAACAGCAATATACTCATTCTTAAAAAAAATAACTAGTAATACCTATACATGAGAGTTCAGTAAACCATAGAATTTATTTAAATGGCCATATTTTTAAAGTAAAGATTTATACTTCTATCTTTTCAGATTCATACAGCTAAATGAGGAAACAGGATTCACTCATGTATTATTGGGAGGGTAACAAACCTTGAAGTCCTATAATTTTGCCACATCAAAAACCATTAACACACCCACACACATACACATTCAAGTGATTGTATTTAATAGGAAGCTTTCCTACCTCATAATTTTCCTAAGACTATTTCCGGACCACTTACATGTCAGACTCCAAACTATTTTCTATAGATTGTCATTTAATTCTTAACAATAATCCTAAGAGGTAGACGTTATATCCTTACCTATTTTACAGATATAAACAGAGCTAAATAACTACATAATTCTAAGTGGTAGAAGTGAACTCTGAAAAAGGTATCTCAGAAGACATAAGATCTAGTATTCAATAGATCAGTAGGCTGCCTATAGTTAATGTTAATTGATGGTACATTTCAATATAGCTAGAAGAGAAAAATTAAAATAATCCTAGTATAAAGATAAATATTTAAGGTGATGAATATCACAATTACCTCATTCAATTATATGAATGTATCAAATTATCACATGTACCCCCCAAATATGTGCATCTAATATGCATCAAAAAGTGATGCCCACTCCCAAAATCTGATCTACCACGAAATTCTACTTTACCCATCAAAGATGATCCTTTTATGTTATACAAATTAATACTCATATAAGATTAACATAAAGCAGATAAAATAGATTATAGGAAAAGTTTTGGCAGGAAAGTTGCTTTGTCATTCAATAAACTTTAAAATACAAAGCTATTGACCATAAATATGCAAATTTTACATTTAGTATCAAAATTTAATGTACTATATTTCAGATTTATTCTTTTAGTTACCTTAATTATGGGAGAAGCACAATAGCAGTGAGAAAAAAACTCAATAATTACTATTTTGAATGTGAGCTGACTTAACAAATATATTAAAGAGATAAATGAAAATAAATTGAGAGGATCCAGGTTACTAAAAAATAAAAACTAAAAAAACTTTGAAGGCAACATTATGTTTTAAATATAGACAAGGGGATTTATAGCAACTGTATCCAAAGAGAAACAAATAGCTTAGCTTAGAGGTTTCTAGGGCTGGAGTGGAGAACCTGCAGCCTCAAAGCCACATGTGGCCTTAGTCCTTAAGTGCAGCCTTTTGACTACATCCAAATTTTATAGAACATATCCTTTTATTTTTATGAATACATTTGTATCTTTTATATTTTTATTTTACAAATTAATATATTTAAAATACTAGAGAATAAAGTAAGTTTAGCAAAGTAATCCTCCCAAATTGACCGGCACAATTAGAACATTAGTAAACCATAAAAGCTACATTGATGGCTGCTACACTCATGATTTACTTCTAATTTCCCCCGCCTGACTGTGCCTTCACATGAGGCTGTTTGGTGAGAGTTTATGGGGATTAATTATACCAACTTATGACAATGGTGCACTGTGTTTCTGTCTGAGGTAGAATTTGGCAATAGTTGCACAGTTCAATGGTATTTTTTAATTCTGTTTGCTTAACAGGCCATCATGTCAAAGACCAAGAGAATGAAGAAGAATGCTGAATGAAGAAAACAGATTTTTAATGAGGATTGGGAACTGCAGTATTACTGTGTTTCTGCCAAAGGTAATTTGCTTGTTTGGGGATACTGCAATATCAACATTAAAGGAATTTAATGTTCATCAGCATTATAAATTTGTAAGGACCACAAATGTTCTAAATCAGAGGGAGAGGTATGAAAGATTGTATTGCAGAAATTAAAAGATGAAAAAGCAAAAACAAAGACAATTCTTTCAGACAGCAGTAAGATGTGGAAATAATGCTACTGAAGCAATTTACAAAGTAAATTATTTAATGGGGGGGGGGACAGGAAGCCATTCAGTGAGGTAAAAATTGTGAAAGAATGCATTATCAAAGTTGTAGGATACTTAATTCTCCAATAAAATTTCAAAGTATAAACAACTGCCTCCTTCATGGAGAACCATAACTGATCAGCAGTATGATTAACCTTCAAGTTAACAGAACAACTTCATGCAGTACTTCAAAAGAAAAATATATATTATTCAATCTCTTTGGATGAATCAACTGATACTACTGACTTGGCACAGGCTTTATACTTCATTAAGGTCATAACAGAAGATTTCTTTTTTCTTGCCATGAGGAGTTACTTGCTTTGGACATTCTTGCAAATAGAAGTTGGGGAATGATACCCTCAACAACTTTTAAGATAAATGTCATGAAGTTGGACTGAATTTAGTAAATTTAGTAAATGTATATAGATGGTGCACCTTCCCTGACAGGAAAACAGGAAGGAATTATTGCAGATACAAAAAGTTGTTAACATATCCAGATGCTCTCCTTTCTTTCCATTGTATCTTGGGTAAGCAAAATCTCTGTGTCTAATGCTACTATTTTAAGTGACATTTTGTGACAAGTCATGTATTTGTGCAAATGCAACACTGGTATTATAAGTTTCATAACATGCTGAAGTTGAACAATGAGGTATTCAGTGTGGATCTGTATTATTAAGAGTTTGGCTATCTGCAGGGACAGGTGTTAGTGAAAATTTTCTCTGCAAGAACAGTTACATTTCATTAAGCAGAGAGTGAGCAATGTGAATTATTGAAAGAGAATTTCTACAGGAATGTGGCATTTCTATGTGATATATCAAATTAAAATGACTTGAATATTTCCGTGCAAGGTAAAACTAAGTCTATATATGATATGTGGCAAAAAATCCAAGAATTTGGGAAAAAGCTACCTCTTTTCAATATACTTCAAAAGAAAATTTTGGATGAACATTTTCCCCAGTTAGCAAAGGTCACATTGATGAACAGGATAATAAATCATTTGAAGAATACATAGCTGTTATGGCCCTATTAATTGGAGAATACAATGAAAGGTTCACTGACTTTGAGAATCATGATATCACACTCAAATTAGCATTTCAGCCTCACCTAGTTGATATCACCAAGGCACCTCAAGAACTACAGATGGAATTGATTGAGCTCTCAGTAGATGACATTTTTTTTTTTTTTAATTTCAGGTTAATGTGAAGGTACAAAAAGCCAGGTCGTAATATTTGGATTTGTTAGGTAGAGTCCCTCTTGTAGTTGTGTAGTAGATGACATTTTAAAGTCATTGTTTGATGCTAAAAAAGATACAATTGAAATATGGAAAAATGTAGTACAGTACTCATACTTTTGGCAACATACCCCAAAAATGTTTTTTTACTTTTCAACCATTTATTGCAAATCTACGTTCTCCTACCCAACTCAAATCAAGACGCGTTTAAGGTCACAAATGACTGGTATCTATCTAGAGGATCAACAAACTGTGGACCTCCATGCTGTAACCAAATATTCAAGTGCTTTCCAACAAAAAACAGACACAACAAACTCATTAGAAATTAATTAATTTTAAAATGAACAGTTTTCATTTTTTGAAATCATTAAGTACATAACGGAGTTTTATAAAATAATGTACACTTTTAAGTATACCTAATTGAAGTTTCTTAAATATGGCCTTAGTTGATTATAGCTAAATTAATGCGGCTTTCCAACATGAAAAGGTTTGCCACCCCTGATCAAGGGACTACCCATAAAACCCATTTATGGTTTATTTTGAAAACCATATTAATAAATATTAACATCCATCATTATGTGGATGTTAAAATTAATAAAAATGTGACTACAATCTGTAGTATATAAAACCACCACTTAACAGTGCATGTTCATAAAAACAATCTGTTGAAGCCATCCTCTAGTGACCTGCTATGGCTTCTCCAGTGTCCTTCTTCGGTGACTGCACAACCTTCCACCACAGCACATAAAATCTGTTAAGTCACCTGACCATCCCTCTCTCAGAACATCTTGAGGAAGGCAGCTGTAGTCTCTTTTCTGGCAGATACACAGGCACACAACAAATGTTTACTGAATGAACACAGTAAATATTGTGGATAGTTTTTGTTTATAATTCACTTAGTATTCTTTTGATTTTTGTTAATTTGTTTAGTTATGTATTAGTACAAACTTGGAGAGAAGCAGATGTTAAAAATATATATGTAAGAAAAATGTAAAATTGGGAAAACTTATTAATGTTTACATAAATTGGGAAACATTCATTATTTGATATTAGCAAAATACCTCTCTCTAAATCATAGTAGAATAGTAGTGTTACATAGGAACATAATTTGCAAACCACTGGCATAAATTCATTAACAAAATCTCCAGTTAAGATTTCTCAAGGAACTAGTAGCTCTTATACTATTGTGCCACCTATAAAACAGTCCCTTTTAGCAAGATAAAAATGTGCTTTCAAAAAGCATTTGAAGGATTTTCTAAATAAAGAACTATTTTGAAACTCAAAAGAACATCAAGGATTCCAAAAATGCCACATTCTCTAGCGGGTCCTATACACAATTGATCACTTCTTTTACTAACAAATGAAGTGCTGTAATTCAAATATTGCTTATAAAAATTAAAAAAAATCACATTATGAGTAATTGACCAAAAAACCCAACAGCAAACAAAACATATGAAAAACCCCCTAAAAACTCAAACCATAATCCATTCATAAAGTATTAAAACAATTAAAAAGCTTGAAAGTCAACAAGATGACTAAATAACAAGTACTGTACAGTAGGTATTTAGAAAACCTCTCTGAAACCTGTTTTCCATCAAATTTGGTAACATCTTCACTTAGAAATACTGAACTGAAATAATCATTGACTGTTTCCACTGTCAACTTTAACACAAGCAATAAATACTAAGTACTACTGACTAGGTCCTTAAGGACACTACTAACACTGTACTTATTTTATTACCCACTGCTTACTCAAACTCTAGATCTGTAAGCAGATAGCTATCAAGATAAGAAATTAACAGTTATGAAAGATACATAATGAAACAATTAGGCCAGTTAGAGTCACTACATAGTCTGGAATACTTGTTCTGGGCTCAATGATTTTAATCAGGAAAAAATGTATAGAAAGAAAAACTACAAAAGGATAGAGTATTATACTTGGAGATCTAACATATGGATTTCTAAAAGTGCCAGTGTGTTTACTAAATACATTTCATATTTAGAAAAGAATACACTAGACTTGCAAGAATTCTCCCTCGACTTTCCTCGCCTTTTTGAAAGGAGAAAAGGCAGGTGTGGTGAACTAAGGAGGATCAGGTCACACACATCAACTATAAAGTTCAGTTACACCAAATGACAAAGAATTAACGTATTTTTGAAACATAAAACCATGCTATGGACAAAAATACTTAGAAACTGAAACCAGGGAACTGAAAGGAGAAAAACCTATACTACTCTTGAGTTCTGAATTCAGGAAGCATTACTTCTCATTGGGGTGACTTCAATATAGAAGTGAGGAATTTAGGATCGTTGGTCTGTAGCAGCTCATACCGCGGACAAAATTCTGAATGGTTGGAGCTCATAATAGCAAGAAAAATGGGCCGAGGGGAGTGAAGACGAGTAACTTTGTGCTGAAGATATAAGAATTATAAACAATTGAAAAGTGTTCCAGAAGCTTTATAAACCCGAGAGAGGAAAGAACTAAATTATTCGGAAGCGAGAAATAGGGCAGGGTCAGAATACAGAAGTACTCTGCAGTTTACTAAGGGGGGTGGGGTAAATTTCAATATTAATCGTAAATCCACATTTTGTAACACGCAATAACTGAAGGAATAATTTTTAAAAAAGAACACAGAAAGCTTCTCTGTTCCTTCTGTACAATCATTACAATTATTAGTAGCAAGAAAAAGGTTTTCTTTTTCCTCTTCTCAGCCAGGTCTCAAGGTAGGAGCTGGGTTTTGACAAGAAAAAGGCCTTTGGAAAAGGTAGTAGCCTAGGCTAATTTAGAATTGTGAGGCTGGTTAGTTCATCAACTTGCGTTCCAGGCAGAGGGTTTCTGAACTGGCGCGCCCAGCACCGCGGGGATGCACCGCGGCGGGCCACCCTGGCGCTCGCTCTTCCTCCACCGCCTCAGCTCCTCAAGCGCACCTGGTCTTTTAACCAACAGCTAAGTCCGGTGGCCGACAGACTGCGCCAGCGGCAATATTCAAAAAGCCATTCTGGGCTCGAGGAGGAAAAAGTTTCTCCTGGTCCCCCAGAACCATCCCCAACGTGGGACAGGTCACCTCCTTCCAGGGCAACTGGAAACCAGCAGGCTGGAGACGGGCGCCCACAGAAGGGCCTCCTAAGGCAGCCCTGCGCTCTAAGCCGAGGAGGCCTGGAAAGGGCGGCGGGGCCGGGCCTATCTCCCTTCTGAAGCCCGCCCGGCAGCCAAGGCTTCTATCCTAGCCCCAGGGTGGTAGAGCAGCTAGGATGGGAAACAACGGCATGACAGTGCCACGGAGCTCACCCAGGCTCAAGGCATCGCGCACCCGGCGGCAGGGGAGCCGCCCCGGCCAGCCGCTCAGATCCGCGAGCGGCCGCAGCTCGCTCGGCGACCCGGTCGCACCTCAGTGACGCAAAGCCCCGCCCCGGCGTGTTGCCTGGAGACGGTGTCTGACGGCCTTTTTTTTTTTTTTTTTTTTTTTTTTTTTAACTTTGTCGCCCTCGGTAGGGTGCTCGGCGTCACAGCTCACAGCAACCTCCAGCTCTTGGGCTTAGGCGATTTTCCTACCTCAGCCTCCCAACTAGCTGGAACCACAGGCACCCGCCACACACCCAGCTATTTTTTTGTGGTAGTTTGGTCTGGGCGGGGTCGAACCCGCCACCCTCGGTATATGAGGCCGGCGTCCTACTCACTGAGCCACAGGCGCGAGTTCTTCAAGCGTCCCGCCTGGCTCACGCTCCGCCTCTCGGATGGACGTTCGATCCCCGAAGGCGGTCAGAGAGAGAAGAGGTGGCGGAGAAGGCTGAGGAATGGGTTGTACTCAAGTGGCGGTGGGAGAGGTCTGATTTGGGAGGCTCCGAGACAGGGCCTCTGAGAGCAGGAGCTCCGTGGCTCTAATGGCGCCATCTCCAGAGCGGAAAGTCGAGCGCCCAGCTGCGGATAGGTGCTGCACTGCGAGCCCTGCATCGTCAAGAGATGGTTTTCAAACCACATTTTACCAAGCCTCCAACCTCCCATTGATCTCAGCTGCATAAAGATCATTTCTTTCTTTATCATGAAATGAGGCCGATTGTTGCTCACCTAGCTGTATTAAGCATAAAAGAGAATGCATTGTAAGTTTTAGCAAAGGGTCCAAAATGGTAAGCTTTAATGAATGATATTTATTATGACACATATTGGCCCTATTTATTGCTTTGCATGACGTCTGAGTCAATAATTGCTGTCCATTAAACACATCTGTTGTTTGCCAAATACTGCAACGGGCACTTGGCAGGCATTGCTCTTGCTTAAGAAGTTTGCTCAAAGTCACACAGCCAGTAAACAGCGGAGCAAGGATTTAAATCTAGGTATGGCTGACACTATTGCCTCTGTGCATAGCAGCTAAATGCAATGACTTCTTAGGCTTCTTAATGTTGGAGCACCCATTCTTCACTAGTCATTTGTAGATTTACCCTTAGAACTACTTCTGCCCTCTAAAAATAGATAATATTTACTGACCATTTATTATGTGTCAAACTCTGTTCTAAGTTTTTTAAAGCCATTAATTCATTTAATTCTCACAGCAATCCTGTGAATAGGTATTATTAATGCTCTTATTTTACAGATGAAGAAATTGGCTTAGAAAAGTAAATTAACTTTTCCAAGGTCAAGCAACCAGTAAGGAGCAGAGACAAATTCAAACCAGAGCCAAATGAATCCTGAGCCTGTGTTTGTAAGTCTTATTTTAAACTATCTCAATAAGATGGTAAGACTTCATTGGGGCCAGGTCCATGTCTGTGCGCCATTGTCTCCTTGACAACCAGCACAGTCCTTCAAGGTTTGAATTGTTTTTTAAGACATGGGAGTCTCACTGTGTTGCCAGGGCTGGCATCAGACTCTTGGCCTCAAGTGTTCCTCCTGCCTTGGCAGTATCTGAATATTTAATGAATATATTTGAATACTGGAAAAGTGAAAAGCTTAAAAATGAAGTATAAATAATGAGTTGGTACATTGCAATAAATACCTCATTAAATTGAATAAGGTCCTTTAGTGCAGCCTAATCAGAGCCTGGAAATCAGGAATATCACTTTATTAAAACTGCCTTCTATTAAACATTGCATTGGAGTTGCTAGTTACTGAAATAAAACAACATGAAGAAATAAAAGGCATTCAGGTTGGAAAGAAATATTTAACACTGCATTTATTTGCATAAGAAAATACCATGAAATACCACTAAAAAGCTACTAAAAGACAAAGTAAGTTTAGCAAAAGTTGTGGGATACAAAATCAATATACAAAAATTAATTGTGAAAAAAATTAATTGTGCTTCTATAAACTAGCAATGAACAATTGGAAATTGAAATTTTAAAAGTATCATTTGGAAGCAAAAAAAAAAAAAAAAAAAAAATTTAGGGAAAATCTGACCAAAGATGAGAAAGCTATGTGTACTGAAAACTATAAAACATCATTGAGAGAAATTAAAGAAGGCCTAAATAGAGATATATCAGGTTCATTAATGAGAAGATTCAATATTTTAAAGACAGTGTTTCTGTCTAAATTGATCTATGGATTCAAGGAAATTTTAATACAAATGCTAGCAGATTCTTTTTATGGAAATTACCAAACTGATGCTAAAAAAATTTTTTTATACTAATATGAGGGTACAAAAGATTAGGTTATGATGTTTGCATTTGTTAGGTAAAGTCCCTGTTGCTATCTCCCACATTCAGTAGGTGTGCCACATACCCTTACACTGTGCCCATTAGATGGGAGCACAATGATCCCGCTCCTGCCAACCTTCCCCGCAACTTCAATTGAATTTTTTCTCTTGTGTGGGCATGCATATTAGTATTGAGTACATTGCATACTTGCTTTTTTTCATTCTTGTGATACTTTACTAAGAAGAATGTGTTTCACCTCTATCCAGGTTAATTCAAAGATGTAAAGTTTCCATCTTTTTTTAAGGCTGAATAGTATTCCATGGTATACATATACCATAGTTTTGATCCTAAAATTTATATGGAAATGCAAAGGACCTAGGATAGCCAAGACTTTGATAAAGAAAACCAATGTGGGAATTTATGCTACCTGATTTTAAGACTTATTACAAGAGTTATAGAAATCAATATAGTGGTTTTGATTTGTATTTCTCTGATAATTAGGGATGATGAACATTATTTTATATGCTTGTTGATCATTTGTCCCCATGAGAAAAGTTTCTGTTAATCTCTCTTGCCCAATTTTTAATGGGGTTGTTTGTTCTTTTCTTATTGATTTGCTTGAGTTCTTTGTAGATTCTGGTTATTATTTATCAGACTCGTAGCATGCAAATATCTTCTCCCTTTCCAAAGGTTGTCTCTTTGCTTTCTTGGTTGTGCCCTTAGTTGTGCAAAGACTTTTTGACTTGATTAGGTACCATTTATTTATTTATTTTGTTGCTGCAATTGCCAATGGGATCTTCTTCATAAATTCTTTTCCTGGGCCGATAAGATTAAGAGTTTTCCCCACACTCTCTTCTAGGGTTTTTGTAGTTTTGTGTCTTAGATTTAAATCTTTTATCCATCGTGAGTTAATTTTTGTAAGTGGTGAGAGATGTGGGTCCAGTTATAGTTTTTTACATGTGGCTAACCAGTTCTCCCAGATTTTCATAGTTTTTTTAAAATAGGGATTTCCTAGTTAAAGAAAACAGAGGCTTTGATAAAATTATAGTAAACATGGTTCTGTAGTGAAGACAAGAAAAATCTGAGAGACTTTTGAAGTGGTGTGTTTTTTCCATGAAAGTATGTCCAATGCCTCTTGCTTTTTTGTAAAATTACTAAACATCTATAACAGGACTATGGTAGTGTAAGAGGAAGACTATGAGTGGCTATGAGTTAGAAATATTTTTAACTTCTTGTATGTGATTCATGAAATCATAAAGTTGAAAGAACTGTCTAAAAATTGTCTAGTCTGACATTCCTTTACAGGTGAGGAAGCTGAGATCCAAAAACGGAAAGTAATTCACCTAAAGACTAAAAAGCAACTAAATTAAACTGTGTTAGGGTCTCGATTTCCTGGTGACTAGTTTAGTGCTTTTCCTTACAATACATTACTGTTTATTGTTTTTAATTATATCAGTTGTAGAGCAGTGTTTTTCAGCCTTTTTCTTTTTTTTATCTTGCAGCACACTTGAACCTATAATTAAACTGCTACTGCATACTTGAATTATATTGATCCAAAAAAAAAAAAGAAAAGAAAGAAAGCTGGGCACGGTAGCTCACCACCTGTAATCCTAGCACTCTGGGAATCCGAGGCAGATGGATTGCCTGAGCTCATGGGTTCAAGACCAGCCTGTGCAAGAGCAAGATCCCGTCTCTAAAAAAATAACCAGGCATTGTGGCAGGTGCCTGTAGTCCCAGCTACTTGGGAGGCTGAGGCAGGAGTTTGAGCCCAGGAGCTTGAGGTTGTTGTGAGCTGTGACACTATAGCACTCTACCCAGGGCAACAAAATGACATTCTGTCTCAGGAAAAAAAAAAAAAAAAAAAAAAGAGCCAAGAAAATAATACACTTACTGTGCTTTGAACTTTTTTTTTTTTTTTTTTTTTTTTTTTTGAGACAGAGTTTCACTTTGTCTTCCTCCGAAGAATGCTGTAGCATCACAGCTCACAGCAAGCTTAAACTCCTGGGCTTATGCGATTCTCTTGCCTTAGCCTCCCAAGGTGCCTGGCACAATGCCCAGCTCTTTTTAGAGATGTGGTCTTGCTCTGTCTCAGGCTGGTCTGGAAACTGTGACCTCAGGCAATCCACCCTCCTCAGCCTCCCAGAGTGCTAGGTGCTTTGAACTTCTTTTGAAAGTAATTTAATTACTGACTTTTAAAAAATTTTCACAGCAGGCCAGGCATGGTGGCTCATGCCTATAATCCTAGCACTCTGGGAGGCCAAGGCAGGTGAATTGCTTGAGCTCAGGAGTTCAAGACCAGCCTGAGCAAAAGCAAGACCCCATCTCTACTGAAAATAGAAAAACAGAGGCAAGAGGATCACTTGAGCCTAAGAGTTGGAGGTTGCTGTGAGCTATGATGCCATAGCACTCTACCCAGGGTGACAGCTTGAGACTCTGTCTAAAAAAAAAAATTTTTTTTTCATAGCACACCAAAGATCCTCTCATGGCACAGCAGTATGCTGTGGCACACCAGTTTAAAATCACTGGTGTATAGAGGAACTGTAGGATAATATTTAGAAATAAACATATCCTACCTACATCAAGCACACAAAGTGAACTCAGTGTAAGTTTAAAATGGCTTGCTTTTTTTCCAGAGGCTTAAGAGACCTGGGCCCCCCTGGGACACACGCAGAGTTGGCTTGCCTGGAGTTAAAAATTCCACAAGCCCATTCTCTGAAGCTGTGCACCCCGTGAAGCCTGAGATCAAAGGGCCTGCCGCCCTTCCTCAGAGATACGGGCCAGAGGGTTGACGTATGTTAACAACATATTGTCAGAGGTCTATAGGTGCTCTGCGCAGAGGAAAAGACACAGTTGTTACTTCATACTGAGTAAACTGAGTGAACACTTGAAGATATTCTTCCATTAACTCTGTTCCCCTGTGGCCACTTTCTTCTTTATGATTTTGTTTACCACCTGTCCAGAGATTAGTCAGTGTCTAGAAGATGTTTACTGCAAAAGTGATTGTGTTGATGTGGTAACAGGATATTTCCTTTCAAGTTGATTTCAGATAGGTAAAATGAGGTAATGGTAAAACTAACAGATAATAGAATACCGTATATACTTGAGTATAAGCCAAGTTTTTTCCGGCACAAAATTTGTGCCGGAAAAACCCAAACTCGGCTTATACTCGGGTCATACAGGTTATTTGATTCGGTGATTGTGATTTAGCTTGATTACCTGTTAAGCTACAGTTTTCTGCACTTTATTTAAAGTTTTAAAGTTGTTTCTAGTTTACAGTTTTTCTTTAGCAATAAATATTGAAAAGCATTTAACCTACTGATTCCTCAATTATTGTAATTGTTTTTGGTATATATTTTTATTTTTGAAATTTACCAGTGGCTGCTGCATTTTCCACCTTGGCTTATACTCGAGTCACTAAGTTTTCCCAGTTTTTAGGGTAAAATTAAGGGGG